>CAVLGW020000265.1:0-20264 GCA_963669155.1 Arbacia lixula
AATAGCCCAGTCTTTTTAGGGTTAACCCTAATATCCCCCCCCCCCCCCCCCCCCCCAACAACAACATTTTTTTTCTATCATTCTGATACGCAAAAACATCGTGCTGCAAGATTGTGTGACTTTTTTCTTTGTAGACTCACACAAGTGTTGAGACCAAAATTACGTTGACTGAATATACTATTAGAACGTCACATCATTTTGACAAGTCGATGTCATCTCCAATTTGGCTCATTTTTGTGATTTTGTGTACAAACCTAAGGGAAAGCGGTGTATTCCAAGATTCATTTGTTTACACAAAATAACAGAACAACTGCCATGGAAATGGCCATAGAACTGCAAGCAATGCTCATGGTGATATACGTACCTCTACATCCGCCAACCGTTGTGACAACCCAACCACAAACACCAGGTTCCTCTGCACCACCCTGAGCAAGGCAAAAAAACAAGAATAAGGCAATATTCAAACACATATTTGAGAGAATGGATATGAATTCAATGAAACTGATATCTCATTAGTACAAAACATCCTATGAGCATGGGTCTAATTTCTTGTTCACTGATGATGACAGGAGAGCTCTCAGTTGCCCTTAGACCTTGTGAAATGTGTTCATCGTTTACAACTTTGTTTTCTGTTAAGTATTCATTAAGCATTAGAAGCATGAGAACAATAACAATCAACAAACTTGAGTAAATTACAAAACAAAAAAACAACAAGCAAATAAATTACATAATAACACAGTAGTAAGGCGCAGTATAAGAAAATCGAGGTTTTTGAAGAAAAAAAAAACAAATAGGGCAACAACAAAAACCTATCATACTTCAAATCTCCATTTACGAAAATTACCATGTAATTTACCTTCCTTTTTGGACATTCTGTATTCTATAACTGTCTTATTTTTAAAGTGGGCTTTCAAAAGCAATCAAATGCAGGAATCTTGTTCTGAAACTTACAAATGCATACTTCAAGGTCAAAAAGATATAAGTAATAAAAAGTATCTCTTTGAAAGCCTTGTTTACCACTCTTACCTGACACTAGCCAAGTGCTTCCTGTTTTCTGTGATTTTCTGCTTGCGTTGCTGGTCCTTCTGTCTCTTCTCATTCTTTATCCGATGCATCCTTCAAAAGAACATGCAAGATATGGGTCAACTAAGTAACCACTTTCTAAAGAAAAATCTTTTAATTAGCAACACACTGGCATTTTTTTTTCATACATGTTAACGCTCTTCACACTGGCACACAATCACAGCTCTTTTGTAAGAATATTACAATTCACAATGGAATTTAAAATAAATAGCAAATATTTCAACAAATCAGGATGACAATTTGAAAGCACCATCATAGGAATTTTGCTCTAGAAAGGCCATTGTCATGAATGAGATTATAAATCAATGCAGTGGCTTCATGTCAAAGGAATGAGGAAAAAATATCTAGATATATTTCATTGGGTTAAACCTGGATATTGCTGACAGCTTTCCCATAAATATGGTATGGAGAAATCAACGGTGTCCATGTTTTATTTTTTTCGATTTTACTCCTAACTTAGGGGTTTGCCAGAACCAGTTACAAATGGGGGCGGGGGGGGGGGGGGGGGGGGGTGGGAGTGGGGGGTTCGAACGAGAAAGGCAAGACTCACTGTTCCTCTGAGAGGGGCTTGAAGTCTGCAGGGCATTCTGGGTAGGCCTTCCTGCACGCTGGACACAGGCCGTTCTCATCTGTCCTGATACGATGCCAGCAGAACCGACAGATCTGCCAAGACAGAGGGCAGAGCTTATCAAGAAATATATTCACAACCACATGATAAAGACCGACAAATCTCAATCAAGGGCAATAGAAAAGGTTCTCATCTGCCCTGATATAATGCAAGCAGCAGGGAATAACTAAGGATTCAAAATATGAGGAACAGTTCTAATCACTGACTCATTTTTGTGACAAATTAGTGTGGGGACCAATGGTAAATGACAGTAGTCCAGTAGAGCCTGAGATCAACGTCACAGCTGATTGCAATCAAATGCAATCAGCTCCATACATTGACTGCAGTCTGACTGCAAATGATTGCAATCAGCTGTGATGTTGATCTCAGGCCCAACTGTAAATTGTACTAGAGCTTCCAACATTGAAATTCAACAATCAGGAAGATTTGAGGAAATTTTGCCACAAATCAGGGAGATGTCTATCAAATGCATACAACTTAATGACAATAATCTATCAATAATCAGGGAGATTGGGTAATGTGATGAAATCCAAAGCAGCATTATTGGTCTATTGTTGGTCTATTTCAGGGAGTCTCCTGCGAAATCAGGAAGTCTTGGCAGCTCTGTTGTACTAGTGCACATAGACAAACAGATCTGTCAGAACTTCTCAAGAGGTCACCATCACCAAATAATCAGTAGTCAATATCCGTCTTCATTGCTCTACATTCCAATATGGTTATGTGTAAAATTTATATTTTTTATTGCAACCTGAACATTTTGTTTCACTCTATTTTTCTCTTCACTTTCTAAATTCCCTTCCAGACAGTGTAGGAATATGGACACTTTCTACTGCTACTAAAAAATTTACTTCAGAGGCTATATAACAAATCAAAACAATATCTGCAAAAATCTGCATAAATTCAATGCCGGAAGATTAATTCCATGTAATTTAAGCATCCTTGATAATGATGATGGTTATCAATCAATGTATCTTACTTGGTATCCACAGGTGCATGGAAAGAAGTTAACATCGTCCATCTCCAGTGGCTCCATGCACAGAGGGCACTGCACAGGGGAAGAAAACATAGCGGAATTAGCACACACATCACATCAGAGATCATATGAATACACAAGAGCCATATCTAAATGCAAAACATGCTTCTGGAGATCTCGAGGACGAGGTCCCAGGTTCAAGCCCATTCATGGCACTTGTGTAGTTCAGCAAAATTACTTAGTCCACATTGCTGCTCTCCACCAAGGGGGGTGTTTCTCCAAGCTGTTCATAAGCTACTTACGACTTTAAGCATGACTGCTGACCCTTTCTTGTGCTAAATGAAATACACCAATTTCTTCCTGTTTTAACATAGTGGGAGTTAATTTCCAGCAAACCTAATCAAATTTAAAAAATCACAAACTTTGCATTCAGACACTTGTTTACAACAAGAATTTTAATCAATTATGATCATATTTCAACTTTAAATCACAGAGAATCTAATTCAGCACGAGTAGTAGGGTCACCAGTCTTGCGTACAGCTGTTTGTAGCCTCTCTGATTGGTTGGATTATTCTGCCTCTGTAGGGAAAGTCCCAGGTCAATAGACTTTCTAGTTTGTGAGTTCTCTGACACAGTATGTGTCGCTACACTACAGCTCAAAGGAATTGGCATAGGGAAAGGGAAAGAGAAGAAAGGGAAGGAGCCGCAGTTTTAAACCGTGGTTTATTTTGTCCAGTTCAGCATGAAACACAATGCTTTAGCCTAAAAAGCATCATGTTTCTTGCTGAACTGGACAAAATATACCGCGGTTTAAAACTGCGGCTCCTTCCCTTTCTCTTTACCCGTGCCAATTCCTTTGAGCTGTAGTGTACACGAGTGCACACGATGCAACTGCCATGATTCTGAATAATCCCTTGAGATTGGACAGGTGTCACAAAGACTTACAAGAACCTGATGACCATGGTAATAATACTGGAAAGCCAAGTTTACAGATGATACATTTTCATATTAAGCACTTCATAACAAATGTGTATTATCACTATTATCATCTACTTACTTCTGCTGCATCATCAAATGACGACATGGTGGAATTGTGATGCTGTGACAGAGTCTCAGAGAAACAGAAGGTTGGGTAACAGAACTACGACTGCGAGCTGACTCTGAGCTGAAACTCTTTCTGGCAAGAGGTCTTTTTCTCACTCTAACAAATGCTGCATTGGGAAACAAAACAAAAAACACTGATCTACATGTCAGTTCATGGGGACTTTCATCAGACAGCGATTTGACAATTTGTTAGATTAATTCACAGTTTTAAAGGCACAGGCAACTGGGAGATACTGTAAGCCCCAATTGTACACAAACCTCATACATGATGCGTGTTCGTCAAACTAGTCCAGCAATCTCTGAATGTGTCCAAAACGTCTAAAAGTGATGCGAAGGCCGAAGTCAGAGGCCACACGGTCGGAAAATAACTATTTGCAGCCTGTGCTAGTGCTATCAGTGGATGCGTGCGTGCTGGACTGCTCAACAAGATAGAAGAAGCATTGCACCGAATATCTAGCCTAGCTAGCTAGCCTGCCGCGCGGGCTGGGGGTGAAATGCTCGCGAATACATGAATCACCAGTGGCTCACCGCTTTACGACAGGGCATCCCATTTCCAAAAGTCATGAAACTTGGCAGGAATCAGCTGTATACCCTAACAATATATCATAGCTAATCATAGCTTCACCAAAACGTTCAGGAAAAGTTTAAGTATTGTAGTAGTAAGTGACCCCCCCCCCCCCCAAGACCCCCCCCCCCCCCCAAGACACCGAGTGCAAGACTGATACAGAAACAAGGTAAGTTTTGTACTTCTGTGCTTGGTCTCGTGGTGTGTCCGAGCGTCTCGTGGTGCCATATAACAAACCGCTTCAGTATTGTTTACATTTGAAACAGCGTGCACAGTATACATTTGTAATCATGTCATCTCTGCCAGTGCGATGCGGGCAATGCTCCCATTTAACGCATGCACTGTGGACAGACCAGTGCAGACGATAGTGCACAGCGGTCTCCTGTCTATATGCTTCAGACGACATGCCTAAAACCTCATCAAAATCTATTGATCACTATGATTTCCCTTACAGTCAGTTTCCAGTTCTGTTATTGGGAGAGAAAATCTGATACAGCATCTTCTTCCATTTTCTGTGTTTTTTACAAAATACTATTTTGGATTTTGTATGACCTGCAAGAGTGACATTCTGTCATGTCTGATTTTAGACTTGATGATTTAAGATTAGGGTTATGATCTGGTCTGCAATAGGGTTAGCGTTAAGGGTAGGCTTACATTAAATGAGGCAAGTATGTGATTGTATGCTGATTTTGTGACCTGATCTTTCAAAGTTTGCAGAACAAACAACAACACTTGAATCAGGCCGAGTGCTTTGATGGGCTTTCACAAAGGTACTCCCATGGGCGCTAGATCATGCTGTCGGGCATATGCACAAATGCCAATGCGTGAGTTGGCCCCAAGTGTTCTTGCATAATTTTGAGTGGTTGGTTTAGTTTCCTGTAGCGGGATCTTCACACTTTCTGGCAGCTGAGTTGATTGTCTATTAATGTAACATGTTTCCATGGCATCGCCAGGAATTGCAACAGAGTCCAGGGTTCTATATAAAGTCTATTTTTGGCCACTAGCCTATGTAATGATTATACAGTGAGGGACCATTTCTTTTGTGTATTTTTTGAGTCCTCTAATTTGGTTAGCATATACAGCAGGTTGTTCCAATCTCTAGCCGTATTTGGGAAGAAGGATTTTTGGTGACAGTTCGTCTTGAAGCCGGGTATTTTCAGTGACAAAAGGTTGTGGTTCCTTGTAGACCTTGTGGTTTTCCTCTCAACTAGTTCGAGGTGGCCGGAAAGGGATAAATTAACATTATTATGGATTATCTTATGCATTGTGGTCAGTCTCTGATTAGTCGCCTTTCCTGTAGCCCCGGGACTGCTCCCGCGCAGCGATGAGCGGGCTGATCGCAGTAACCTTTCCCGAAGAGTCTGCAATAGCAGTTCGTCCAGCATCCTGCCCGCAGACCCAAGGATGACCCCACTAGGAATGATTAAGCCTTAGGCAATTTCTGATGCTAAATACGTTTGTATTCACGACAGACACATTCACATTGTCATGATTGTCACTGCACTGTCTGAACTCATTGAAACAATACACTAAATACAGCATCCCGCGATATCCCGCGCCTAGCCCTACACACTGGTTAGCATTATAACATACGACGCCCAAAACAGTGTCAGTGCCAGCGACAGTGCAATGGAGCCTTCGCAAATATGATTCATCGCTATATTCCAACATGAAAAGTCTGCAAAGGACCTATTAATCCCAATTGTAATACCATACATCTTGGACTTTCACTCCTTGTTAATTATCTTACCAAAAAACAAAATCAAACAATAACGAGAAACACTTTTCTTATGTACTTACAGTGATTTCGTTCGTAGTATTCGCAGCGATGTGCGACAGATTTCGGATGATTGCATTCGCTACGCGCGCATGCGCAAACTTTCGAAATGTCCCGGATGTAGATCATCGCAAAGGACTGTGGGATACACTATATGAGTCATTACTAGTTATAGAAAATAAAATCTGTATAGAATAATTTTCATTCCCTGCTTCTACATGTATGACGATGAATCATAGAGCAAATCGGAGAGACTTTAAAGGGGAAATCCCAGTCTGCGGAAAGAAACAATAGTTATGCACAATGAATAAATAGTCACATGATTTCTGCTCATGAAAACGGCGCTTTTTATTAAACTTTTTGGTTGTAAATTAATAGGCAGGTTCGTCTGCAGAAAGTAAGTCTTATATAGCAGACTTGTTACTTGAACTTTTATTAGTTTTGTAAACTTGTAAGACTAGCCTCCTTGTTCATACACAACTTGAGTGTAAGTCGTGTTGAAAAAAAAACAAATATCGAGACCCAAGTTATTTATCCTCAAGGAAATGCAAATTAAGACAATTGAAGACAATAATGAGCGAAGTTTCATTGAAACACATTTAATGTCAAATATTGAAACCGCTATCGTATTTTGTCTACATCCAGTGCATCGCAAAACCAACGATAAACCAATTATCAAAATGTTAATTTAACAAGAAAAATAGTACCTAATAAGAAACAATGTATCGTTTATTTCGTTCGGAAACTGCACATACACAGCTTCGGCATGAATGTTAACTGAATGTAAATACTCACTAAAATTACTACTTTTAGGAATCTCTAAAAACAAGTGTAGCTTTAAGTGGATTCCTCTTTTCCTCTAGACCCTAAGTTTTTAAAGTATTGATTTGGTGACGTCACTTGCGAGATGCTCTTCCATATAATGTTGTTTGCAATTGTGTCTTTTTTCTCAACAGGATGATATGAAACACGTTTTCACACATATTTCTCTAAGAAAAATTTATTGAAATAAACAGAATGACAGAGAAAACTCACGTTTGAATTAGAAAAAAAAAAGGAAATCATACAGAAACGACAATAGATTAAGAATACGTTTCCAAAGAGGGGTTATTTAATATTTAAGGAACTCCCTAAAATGATATGCTTTATTCTCAACACATATTACAAATTCTAAGGAAATATTTAGGTGGAGATATTGATTTAATTTGATACATTATTTTTTTTCAACGGATTTAGTACTTTGAAAAAAACAAATAGGCCTATACCCGTGCGCAAAATCTCCCGCTGGTCTGACCTTGGTGCCCCGGCCATATCGTCAGGAGAAAATGGTGGAGAAGCGATGATATTGATATTACGTACAGGGATAAATTGACTGAGCTAAACGCACATCGGAGAGGCCGCTCACCTGTGTCTTGGTGACGAAGGGCGATGCGCCTACCAAGAGGAGGTATAATAGGTCACGATGATTTGCGGTATGATACCTTTTTGCGAGCGAGCGAAGCGAGCTGCCAACATTTAATGCCCCCCCCCCCCCCCCCCCATACACACACCCACACACACACACACTATGTCTTTCCCCATCATCTCGAAAATAAAGTAGCGAGAACTTTAATCAACACCCCCATAATAATGCTTCAGACAATATAGAACAATAATTATTATTACCCAGAGATATTTTGAAACATCCGGCCCTCTCCTTTTGTGTGTAAAAACATAAACATAAACGATATAATGGGAGAGGGGGGTAAATACGGTCAGGACTATCGCGATAATTGTCTCTGCATGTGACAAGTCAAGTTCCAGAAAATGTCTTTATTTCGGTCATTCAATGATAAGTTACAAGACAAAATGTTATTTCTACCCCAAAAATGTGTTTTAAATTTCATTTGATCGATTCATCGCTATCAGATGGTAGATTTGCAGTAATTTTTGCAACAACGTTTCAGTTTGATCCATTGTGTAACATAAATGCAGTTTTAAAAGTTTTGAATCATTGGTTCAACGTGGGGTAATAGCGGACGGGTGTACGTCATTGCCCCATGCTGTGCGGTTTAACCGGTATTATTCTTATATAACGATCGAGGAATCTAAGATAAAAGATTTAATAATCATTGTCCCCAAAAGCCCGTCATAAAGAGCAAGTTCCACTGCTTACGATAATAATCGCACAGAACCTGCACCGATAAAATAAAACGCTGAAGAACGACTTGAAACGTGTGGATGCGATACACGTGCAGGGTAAGATGTCAACTTGCCATCTAATTTTGCTTTTAAAATCCATATTATTTATTATTTTCACATTTCTCACAAAATGTTAAACTGAGCTTTGCTTATTTCTGCTCTTCTCATTTTATAAGCACAATGACTCAAACGGTAATTTATTAACTGTCTGAAAGCGTTTTGTTTGGTAAATGGTAAAATAAATCTAAGCAGAATCAACATTTTAGTTATTGAAATATTGAGTCCGAGTAATTAATGGAATTACATGAGGCTTAGCTTAAACGTGTACAAATGGATCTATAATATCCAGATCAAATAATAAACCTATTGTACATACGCTTCTCAATGCATAGGTTTGGACGAAAAAAAAAAATCACTGTTCAGTCAAGATAAGAGAACTATACATGGAATAGTTAGTGTCTGCTTCGATTGCTTAAGCGTTGGGAGGGTGTAGCTTAATTAGGCAAGGCTCGAAACAGTCAACCTTATCCTCCGTCCGTATTTACCTCAGGCATGTCCACAATTCCCCACTTTTGGTCGGGGAATAGCGGGCACGACAGCACTTTTTTTTAAAGATACAGTAACTTTAAAAAGAATTAACGCTGTTTGCCTTTATCTATGCCATAATACCGCATATAGGCATATTATATGATGTCCATTTAATGGTGGAACTGTACCTTTGTGCTAATATACAGAAGTTTGAAATTTAACCCTTTTTTAAATCAATTTCATTCAAATATTCTCTCGATATGAACAATAACAATCTCAATGAACACACATAAAGACAATTTGCATATATGTATATACTATCTTAAAGTAGATTAATAATACTCCGTATGATCTGTCTGCATACATAGTAAATTTGTATTTGTCGTGAAATATATTTTTCAATATCTTTATAACATTAAAGTATATTCTTAATATTAAAATACGATAACAGGTTGTTTTTGATATCTAGTAATAACGATGTAATATTTTGCATACAAAAAAGGGAAATTTATTTTACTATTCTCCCGCGTTAAAAAAAAAAACACGAAATCCGTTGTTTATTCAATAAAATATTATCGTCTATAAGAGTTGATTTAACTTTTTGTATAAATGTTGATGTTACACGGCACTCCCAAAATGTGGAATTCTTTCAACAGAAGCTGAGCAACTTGAAAGTACCGTCATGTCAGTATCTGATCGACCAATTGTATAAGGCATTTATTTACACCAAGCAAACGAAAGTAGTTTATACTGAAAATAACGCAAATCTGTGGAAAGGCATGATCTAATTGGAACCATGTAAGATCTGTTTCCAATTAAAAGAGAAACCATAGTGACCCATTTATCTTCACAGGATGGCGTCTTGAATAATTTATCAACAGTCGACTGGTGAATGTATTTGCATGCTTCATGTACTTTTCCTAAATTGGATAATAGCTCTTCTGGTGATGTCTTATACTTTCAACAAGAATGGCAGGAACACTTTGTTTCCAATCTGTCGGTATTGCACAACGCGTTAAGAATTCTAGAAAATGCAATGAATTATTAGGCCCTGTGCTTAAATTCACGGAGTAACAGAAATGTCCCATTTTCATTTAGTAGCCTATATGACAAATACGAAGTATATCTTTTTCTATCCAATGTTTTTTTAAAAACCATATCTCTATACGAATATGAGAATAATTCCACAAAACTTGATCATGAACTCCACTGAACTTGTTAAATGACACTTTGTTTATTCAGGGTTACTATTGAAGACTGTCATTCCAGTGTTCCACCGCGGCTAAGTAGTATTGCGTAACTTATTATCATACTGGTTGTTTATACACGGCTTGGCAGAATAAACCGCTAATTTAGGCTTTTCTTATTACAATATTTTGCACAAAACTCAACGTGGTTTAAGATATTGCGTTGACGTCATGTTTACACGGTTTTCGTGTCATTGTCAGCCTATGATGAATATCACATCCATTTGGCGAATATTTTACGCAGGCACGCAGCGCAACTTAGTCGACAGTACAGTCGAGCAGACTCGAGCTAGTTAATGTGACGCTGTCCGGTCCAGGACCGAAAAAATTGTAAGACCAATTAAAGTGCTCCCTAGTCTACTTGCACGTCCCATGTACCTGGGTAAGTTCACGTAATTGTAAAGTTGACAATTTCTTTTTACAGCCGTTCACGGAATCTACTGAAAGTAAAACGATCTGCAGTTCCAGCTGCTATATAGCTGCCTTTGAAAAGCTGTTCATGACACGGGCGCCCTACCGTCCGCCCGGCCGAGCCTAGCCGGCTAGGCTGGCGCAGTAAAGAGTCGAGCTTGAGCGAGCCTACTCGATCTCGATCGAGCTCCTCCAATTAAGAGCCCAAGTGAGTCCAACTTGTATTGTAACTTCGTCTTCGAAGCCAGCATTTTTTTTAGCATAGTCATAGGGCCTGCGCTTGCCTTTTGATTGCATTGCATGAAAGTAATTCATTTCCAAGGGCAAGGCTCCCACTTAGACTTGTGAGTTGTGTGTACAAAATCATTCACTTGACTGAGCAGGCCGCAGGCTGAGCCAGAGTGCATGGTATTAACACTAACAAGTAACAGAGGCTGACCCAGCCAGAACATATTGACTAGAAAAAGAGAAGAAAAAGAAAAATTCACACATTTTGTTCGGTATAATTTTTAGATTGTTTAATAGTATGAATGTGTAAATAATAATGGCCAGTATTTAATTTAAAGATGAAGTTAGACTCGGGCATGATGAGATTGTGGAGTGTGTGGGAGATGATGAGAAATATTAAAGGGATAGTTCACCCTGAAAATATTTTTGTTCCAATAAAAGAAGACACATGAGAGAAAAATAGAAGGGAAAGGTTGATGAAAATTTGTCAAAGGATACAAAAGTTATAATCTTTTGATATTTTAATTTTGGGACGTCACATGAGAGGTACTCTCCCATATGTTGTGTACAATTGTTTACAAAAATGTGCATTTTCTCAAAAAAAAATATGCATCTTTGTGCCTGTGCATTTGATACATCATAAGAAATATGTTTCTACACACATACAATGTAGCTCTATGGAAAAAAAATAGTTTGCCCAAAACAGAAAAAAAGAGCAATTGATGTTATTGTACACAACATGATATGGGAGAGCACTGAGGAGAACACCTCATACTTAACGTCACAAAATCACAACTTAAAAATTTAATAACTTTCTTGTCTGTTGGCAGCTTTTCGTCATACCTTCACTAATATGTTTATTTCATGTTTCTGCTGTTGTTGAAACCAACTTCAGGGTGAACTATCCCTTTAATTTTGACCAATTTAAGTCCATCGCTGTAAGGCAGTGTACTAAAAAGCCTCAACTTATATTGGGAGTAGAGCAAAAACAGGTCTACACTGGCACTGGCAGGAAGGGAAGCTTGTTCTTAACCCCTTCAGCACGACTATATACGCACCATTTCCTATCCTGTAAACGACATTCTTTTCGGTACGAAGCCGAGACCCAACAATAGCCCAGCGGTCTGCGTGCGAGCTGTACGCTGGCCGCGTGTTACGTGCGCGCGCGAGCCAACAACCGACCGAACGCACTTTTTAGCTTAGCTAGCTTAGCATAATCTTTTTCGCGCATGCGCAATTCATTCCTTGTTATTACACCGGCATAAACGGAGGAAATGCTTCAGTCATTCATGTATGCGCCCAACACAAAGAAACAAACACAATATTATTTGTTGAAACATTTGTTATGCCATAATTAATCCAGTTTCATATAAACTCGGTGCAGGATAGTCAGGAAGTTCTGAATTTAGTATTATGACATATGCGTTGTGTTCATTGGGATGGTGGCCTTACATTGATCTTGAGAGGCTTGGCATAGCGTTGATATCCCACTAGCCGCGTTCATGTGTATGGTGGCCTTATTGATTGAAACACCAAGGGATCTCTAATTCATGTCCTGTTCATTGTGCACATGCTTTTTCAAGTTTTCGATTAACCCGCTCCATTGTCTATAGTCTGAAAGCGCTTTGGGCGTGTCACTTCCTGCTCTTTCATAGAGAAAGTGCCCTTTTACTGGCTCCACAATAACACTTTTCCAAACTAAATTAAACTGGTATTAGACCATCAGATATCGAAGAGAGATTATTATCATTTGCGTGTTATCAAACAATACTGAACAGTTCATCTCTTCTAGACTTCAGAATAAGCGGAATATAGACTTGATTTAGCCCGCTTTAGGCCTACTCTTCAGAACCAATGGAAGCAATACAATGGAAAAATAAAGAGCTGGGACACTCATGATGATGTTACATCTTTACAACTTTTAGCTGCATGCAAACATTACACTTAAACAAAATACATTTTCATGTCGCTAAGGTGAAATATTAGGAGCTATAATCTATATAATGTAACTACAAACTACGAATGGGATTACATGGCATTATTCAGTGAGGGTATAGTGTAGATAGCCACATACTGGCATGACTAGTACAGCATAAAAATATTATACGTGTAGAAGCCGCGGAACAATCTTGACAAAATAACTATCACAGGTACAGACCGGCAGTATGTAATCATAATAAAAAATGAGTTGTTTTGACACCCCTCTGTATTCTGTGAAAAGCCAATTCGTTCACCATTGAACAACACCCTAAAGTGACTAGGGGGGGGGGGGGGGGGGGGTTGTCGGGGTACTCGCGGCACCCCCTTTGCCGAGATCAAAGTTTTATAATAAACATGCATTGTACGCTGATAAATTTCAGAGAACATTAGCTGAACACTTCAAACAGGTTGGGGTTCAATATGTTTTACAGAATAGTTTCTTGTGTAATCCTTGTTTATTTCTCCCCCTGTTTGGCCACAAATAACGATTTCCCGCCCAATTGGATCAAGAGGGTTATGAGGTCGGAGCATTCAAACTACTCTACTGAACTATTTCAGAATTCCATAAGTACTAAAATAGAGTGTTTCAAAGCGAACTAATAAGTAAATAATACAAGACAATGAAGGGAAAAGTTGATATCCCCGTCCAATCCCCCGCGCCACAACAGAGAGGAAGATCTCGAAAATGGAAAAAAAGTTTGTGCGATGACTGTCATAGAATACGAAAAAAGTTTGTGCGATGACTGTCATAGAATACGAAAGTTAGTGTAGATAGCCACACACTGGCATGACAAGCACAGCATAAAAATGTTACACGTAGAAGCAGGGGAAGAATCTTGACAAAATAACTATCACAGGTACAGACCGGCAGTATGTAATCATAATAAAAAAAATGAGGTGTTTTGACACCCCTCTGCATTTTATGAAAAGCAAATTCGATCACCCACGAACGCCAGCCAGGCCCCATAATTTATTTAGGGATGGGCTCGTTTTCATAATTTTTGCGTCTTTATTTTCCTCCAAATGAAAAGGGCGTCAGGTACAACACACACGCACACACACACACACATATACACGCACGCACCCTTACCATTTTCATTGTTTTGAGAATATTACTTTGCGAGGAATATTGTTGAGCCCAAATTTTTGTAATAAACATGTATTGTACGCTGATAAAATAATCCCCCCATTATATTCAATGGAGCTTCAATCCCGGATTCTACCTCAATAATAGACCGGCCCGGTAACCTGTATACACATGAATGACTTGGTGGTTACCGCAAACGAGACGCCTTACAACAATGTAAGCTATTCAATTTCTGCCATGTACCGTGTATAAGAGTGATCAATCGATAGCGTGCGCGCGTGCTGCACAAAAGCAACAATATGTATAGAGCGAGTTCGGAATTCGCTGCTTCTAAAGCCATTATATCCGACACACACAGTTCCAGGAAATAGTAGACTCAGCGAATATAAAATCTGACAAAATATCGTAGACTGACTTGAATGTGTTTGTATACGAATATCCTCGAAAAGGACTCGTATACCGCCATGCTAAACTTGTAATTACATAAGAACTATGCAACTACAGTCAATAAAAATTGAGATGCATGTAGCCAAGGAATCAAGGTCTGTACACATGTAATCTATTTTGAATTTAGATTTTAAACAAATGCATTTTGATGCAATCAAACTGGGCCTTTCTCGGAACCGAGAATACCCGGTTCCCGTCTGTGAGTAGGCACCACGGGGCCCGAGTATACTCGGTTCCCGTCAAGATCGGGTTAAAATGCTCGACGACAATGCAAAGTCTATGAATATTCACAGAAAATTAAGTGTGGATAGTGGCCGATTGGTTAATGTTAAACGTAGTACGTAAATAGAAGTGTGTGTGCGTACTATGCATAATGCTTAATAATGAAAAATAACAGAACAGATAAAGGCGCGTTGATCATGAACAAAGGCACATAAAGCACAACAAATGAAATGTATAACAGACAATTCAATCTTACTGAGATGTTACGAACATGCTAGAAGACAAGATTGAGTGATTCCTTAGACTCTACAGTTAAGTCTTTTCGTCATAGCAAGTCAAGTCTTCACAAATATGTAATACATGCATCAGCTCAGGTACTGGTATACAATAAGTATTTGTGATTCCTGCGTGTGGCTGAAGTTAAAGTCTTGCACATGTATTTCAAGCATTGATATCCCAGCAAACAAATTATGGCCAGTGTTTTATTTGCTATAATAATGATGATAGTTGCGTTTTGTACATTTGTCATTAACTGTTGCTCTGCAAGTAACATTTCTGCATCCATACTGTACAGAAGTCTGGTATCTAAGCAGCATTTGATCTGCCACTACACAGAGAGAGTTGAGCCATGGCCACGATCTACCAACAATGGCGGCTGGTGAACGTCACTGTTCTCTTTCTTGGCTATGGACTCTATTTTCTCAACCGGAAGAGCTTCATCTTTCTCTTGCCTCAGGTCCTGGCTGCTGAGAGCCTACAGAACAATGATCTCGGTGAGTATGGAATTCTAGAGAAAAAAAAAAATCATGTGGGCTTGGGGGTGGTTTAGCCCCTGTGGGTGTTTCCAAAATGTGCCCCCCCTATTTCTGAACCCCCCGCCCCCCTGACACGGGTGTTTCCAAAAGGTGACCCCCCTATTTCTGAACCCCCCGCCCCCCTGACACGGGTGTTTCCAAAAGGTGACCCCCCCCCCCCCACCCTATTTCTGACACCCCCCTGCAGAGCTACCAAGTCTCCCGCAATCTGTGTGAGACTCACGCATTCAGGGTCCGTCTCACAATCTCACACATGACACCCGATTTTCTCATGCATCGGGACGTGACAGAAAAAGAAAAGAAAAAAAGAAGCATTATTTGCTACAGACTCCCACCATTCAAAACATCCTGATTTCTGTTGGGACTCTTCCCCCATGGTATATTATTGTGATCACATTCCCCACGCATTTCCCCAGGCCCAGGCCCACACAGTGAGTTAGTACATACGTGGGACTGTGATGCACCTTCGATCCATATATTCTCTAGCCTGCACCGAAAACACCTCAGCCGAGAGTGTGTGGTAACCAAGCCAAAGACTTTGCCCGTAAACGTGTGTGTAAACTGTGAATGAGAGGGGATTTTGATACCTCAAATTAACCCAAATCTATTCCCATAATTGTTGAAAGAACTTATTTAACAAAACAAAAGCAAAATAACTCACTGGTTTTCCATGCGTGCTGTTGGTCTTGCACACCGTACGACATCCGGCATGATACTGTATCTTCTAAAATAGGGGCAAGCTGGTAGCCGGATCATTGGAGCATATATGCAAACTAGTCGTGAGCGTTTGTGTACTTTATCGTACAAGAAGGAACAAGCATTTGTAAAATGGTTGTGAGAACAGAATGTACCCGTTTCTTAACACTACAATGGTATACATCAAAGTGCACATTTAAAAGATCACAAATGTGACTCTTAACACATGTTTTTTTTTTTTTTTTTTGCACTACAAGATCTTAACCCTGTGCTCGCACATGTCAAGCAAACAACTAGCTAATGTCATATTCAAAAACAAAGATCGATTAGATAGCTTTTGAATCGTAACAAGCAAAAGAACCTTTCACAGAGACTGTCTCGTGAAAGAAACATGGAAAAGGTGGAAAAAAATTGGGTACAAAAGTGAATGAAAAAAAGGGGTGTCAGATTAGGGGTGTCAGGGGGGGTGTCAGAAATATGCGAGTCACCTTTTGGAAACACCCAGCCCCTGCCAAGCAAGGAAAAACCCTCATGCACGACCAACAATTTTCTGTGGGCCACAAAATTGCCATTTGACCTATTAGGTTAGGATTAGGGTTCAATGAGCAATTGAGCACTGACCCTTAATCCTACACTAATTCTTGCTGGATTCTGTAGCTCTAACCCAAGATTATCAAGTTGAGCTCTCAGTTAAAGACAGGGTGTTCCTTTTGCAGTGTGATAACATTTTGTAAAAACCACGGAAATAGCAGAAGATTAGAACTTCCTCCTAATATTAAAACTGGAAACTGACTTTAACGAAATTATAGGTATTCAGGAGGTTTTGGGAGGCTTGTCCTAAAGCCTAGAGACCGTGGGCCGCTGGGCATTATGGTCCGTATCTGTCCACTCCACACTGCATACGTTCACTTCTTCCTTAGACGGACAATACGATTATGAATGAAGACTATGCTCACTGCGGTTCAAACGTAAACAAGGATAGTTTTTCTCTTTTCCTACAAAATAATGTTAGTGAAGCTATGACTGAAATTTCATACACATTACTGTTAGGGTATATATACTGCTGATTCCTGCCAAGTTTCATGACTTTTGTAAATGGGACTCCATGTCTTTAATCAAAGAAATAATACAAACTGTGATTCCACTTCCTCAACTGTAAGAGTGTAGGGTTTCTCCAAGGTTGCTAACTTCTGCCTGGTATTAGGGTTAGGGTTCACACTCCCAACATGTTACTTGATATGCCTTTCAAGTTGAAATGCCTATGGTAAATGCAACAGATTAGCAACAGTTAAACCTATTTAACCGTCATACCCGGTTCCCAGAAACGTACCGGCCTTTGTTTGCTTTTATCTCTGTTTTTAAATATTTTCTTATTATATTTTACTGTTATTGTTATTATGTGCCATCAGTAGTTCAGTTGTTTAGCTACAGTTCAAGATCATATTCATGGAACTCCTTTGGAGAAAAGTTGTTAAAGGGGGATTTTACCAAGCATTATATAATTATTTCAGAAGGAAGTGTTTATACAACAGTACATTTTGCATGCACCAGCGATATGTTTTCAGTAACATAGCATAATATCCAGTGAAAACACAATGGCAATGCTAGCAAGCAACCACCTACAATTGATATTCACAATATTGTTATTAATAACGTGTGCATGCATGGTACACTGGTACAGTGGCTGGGTAGCCCAAAATAATCTTCTTTCTGGCTGTCAGCGCTGATCTAATATTTTTGTAATAGTCTGTGTAGGTTAAAATAACGACACATCAGAATGTTCTTTGTGTTTGAAAATCATGAACACTTATTTTTGCCTACTTGCCCTCCCTCCATTAGGTGCCATCACTAGCAGTCTCACCCTAGCCTACTCCATCAGCAAGTTCCTAGGGGGAGTTCTCTCTGATCATGTCAGCCCCCGCGTTATGTTCCCCTTGGGATTATTTATGACAGGCGCCCTCTCTCTTCAGTTCTCGGTGTCGTCATCCTTGCAGAGCTTTGTGACGGTCGCCTTCCTGATGGGGCTGGTCCAAGGGTGTGGCTGGCCAGCTATCTCCAAAGTCTTAAAGGAGGTAGGCCTAACCAGCCACAAAAGATCTGGGCCCTGTTGCATGAAACTAACCATTTATGGTAACTTTACTATCAATGGCAACTTCTATTGCAATCTTGAGTTTGATTGGCTGATGAGTGATATTAACATGGTAGATACCATTGATGACAGTTACCATTAATGGTACGTTTTATGCAACGAGGGCCCAGGTTTAAGACAGGATAGCCCCTTTTGCAGGTGAAAAGCGTCAAATTTTGTAAAGAACACAAAAAATAGAACTTCCCTCACAATATGCAACAGAAAATTGACTTTGAGCAGAATTGTATTGATTTGTAAATAAGAACCATGCTTATTTGTTGCTTTAGGCTATGAAGCTTCAGGTGCTATGGCAGATAACAATAAACATGGTCCCTGTGCACACAAAAGACCAAACGTTCTCACCAATGATACAGTGGGCATTATACATAATCCTCTAATTTGCTAGATTTCGTGTAGGTTTTGCACAGGACGTCTAAAACTTATAGCCTAGAGACCGTTGACCGTCAAAAGCAATAGCGCACATTTCAGCTTTCGAACAGCACTATGATGTCCTAAAGGCCAAAAAACAGCACACAACATGTATATGAATGTAGACCATGGTTAGTAAGTTCCAAATGTAAACATTTTTTCACCTTGTGACTGTGAAATGTGCTCCATGTTATAGTTCTGGTATACTGCTGATTCCTGACTTTTGCAAGTGGGCCACCCTGTCTTTAACATCGTGTCCACATAACAAAATTTCACCGTATTTCACCAAAACGGTATCACCATTTATAGCTATACCGTTTTGGCACAGCTACACAATGAAAATCTGCATGTGGACGCTGACTTTAGTTACGTTATATAAAGAAACATGGGTCTGGGCATCTTTTTGAACTAGAACGGCATGAAGAATCACAGTGCAACATGCGTGTTGACATTACTAACGATACGTCATTATAACTGGGCAGGCTTAGCATGACTGAACGCGCAAATGACTCAATCGATTCACCAAAGACAGACAGAACCCTGTTCACTGTACAACGTTTCTTTATAGAGTTCCGGTATATGTTTTATTGCGTGAGGACGCCCCTTTTGTTATACGATGCTTCACTATATGATGCTTCTTTATACCATTTCGGTATAGGTGTTTTGTTGTCTGGGCATGGGGTAGGTAACCGTAGCAGTAGCGATCCAGGCCAGGGGGTGGGAGTAGCGCCCCATCTTTTTGAGAATCACACACTGAGCATACATGTTGATATCACAATATCCAAGAAAATTTCAATGCAAGCAATGCATGTTTCCTGATGCATCGTGCACTGACAAGGGCAATACAATTATGATGAAGACCATGGTTGCTGCATTTTAAGCATAAACAAGCATAGTTTTTCACTTCTCCTGAAAATGTTTGTGATATTATGACTGATATATGACCGAAGACATTCCATGTTATTGTAAGGCTAAACTGATGTTTCAGAACTTTTCTAATAGGACAACCCTGTCTACAAGGTCCTGTTATCAGTACTACTTCTATCCCTTTTTTCTCTGATGATGTTTTTTCCTGATCGGTGTTTTAGTGGTACCCCCCATCTGAGATTGGTTTGTCTTGGAGCGTGGTGTCGTCTGCATCCAACCTGGCAGGTACGGTGGGGCCGCTAGGCCTGACCTTGCTGGCACTCAGCTTTGGGTGGAGAGGAGCCATGCAGTTCTGTGGTGAGTCAAGAAGAGAAGGATTAGGGGAGGAGGTGGGAGGGGGAGGAGGAGGGAGGGGGAGGGAGGGGGTGGGGTAAAGAGAAAGAGAGAGGCTAGCTTTGGCTGGAGAAGGGCCATGCAGTTCTGTGGTGAGTCAAAAAGAGAACGATTGGGGGAGAGGGGGGGGGAGGGGGGGGGGGGGGGGAGGGGGGGGAGGGGGGGGGTAAAGAGAGAGAGAGAGGGGAAGACTTATTATAGGCGAGCTTTGGCTGGAGAGGAGCCATGTATACCAAAGCTCAAAGGAATTGGCATGGGTAAAGGGGAGGAGCCGTACTTTTGAACCGCAGTATATTTTGTCCAGTTCAGTGTGAAACCGGATGCTTTTTAGGCTAAAGCATCGGGTTTCATGCTGAACTGGACAGAATATACCCCAGTTTAAAACTGCGGCTCCTCCCCTTTCTTCCCTCAAATTGCTTATGTTGTTGTTGCATTTCCCTCACTAGGCGATGTAGCTGAAGGGAGTGCTTGTAAT
>CAVLGW020000266.1:0-20238 GCA_963669155.1 Arbacia lixula
GGGGGGGAGAAGACAGTAGGAGTAGTTGCCCAATTAGCTGTTTATAGTAATTAGATTACTTATGTTATGTTTATATCTCTTTTATATATCCCTTATATGAATATTCATGAGTATTCTAGGAACGTGATTGGTCAATTGATGCTCGCAGAATACAAAATGATTTCACTATCTCTGCCTCAGCTCCGAAGAGTTTTTACTATTTTTTCCTGGGGAGAAATGCGCATGCTCTATTTACTTTTTTCTTCCTTGGCACTACTGCGCATGCTCTCTACCTGGTAACAAAATTTGTTTAGACTGCGAGCAGTATGCGATACATCTTTCCAGCTGCTTTTTTGCGTTTTAGCTGAAAATCATTGAGCGCGGTAGGGGAACTCCCAAGGTGTTGCAGTCAAGGCGCAACTTGAATTTCTGTTGATTTGCCCAATCTTACTCCCATGTCTGATGGAGATAATCTTTCCATCTTGGCCGATCAGTTTTCCTGGTCCCCTTCATCTATTGCTGTCGTCTCTTTTGTAGAATACAGATTCACAAGACTGAAGGTGAATTTCCTGGACTCTAGTGTTGTGACGTCGGGTCATGCATATTCGTTCTGAAGCTTCAGCTCGAGCATAGCCCTTCTTGCAGCATGAAGGGCATTCAGTTGTCTGGACCATTGCGTGGCTTCCAGGCGCACTGCAACTTGCCAACTGCTTGACCATGAGAGGTGCTGACAGTGGAGAGCTTATGGAGCGGATGCACAAAGGTCAACTACCAAAGGACTACTTTCACTCTTGAATACCAGACAAGAAACTGACTAGTGGATATTAACAAGAGAAATTGACTCAAAGGAAACAGCGGACTCTTTACTTGTTCATATCACAAGTGAAATTGACTCTAATGAAACATACTCCACAGTTGCAAACCAAGAGAGAAAGGGACTCTAATACAAACCGACTCTATAGTTTACATATTATGAGACAGATTACTCTCCATTATTTTATTGATGCAAACAAACTGAAAGAGGATGATTTACTTTCTGAAGTTTAGTGTCGTCAGATAGGAACTGAATTATAAGCTTCGTGAACTACAGTTTTTGACATGGACATTTATTGTCTTGTGATCATTGCTAATGATAGGAGTTAAATTTGCTTGTTTTGTTTATTCATCTTTCTGACAATTTTGTTGGACAGCCTTTTACTAACGTTCATGTAAAATTGTTGTTTAGCATTTTCTAAATGCTGATGTTCTATCAGTTTGTGTTCAGTTTTTTTACAACTTATTGGTGCTCAATATATAGACCAATTGAGAAAGAAACAAGGGGGAGTTTGTTAATAGTAATTAGATTACTAATGTTATGTTTATATGTCTTTTATATGTACAGAGACCTAGTGGGGCCTTATGTTAGCCAGTTAGATAGATAGTGTGGTAGTCTCTCATTAGCTACATTAGTTCACATCTGGAACCATCTACCAGCTACAGCGGTTGCTCTTCCTGTCATCAGAGGGTTAGAACCTCCTGTACGTTGATGCCGTAAACTCTGAAAGCGTGATTTTACTTGCACTTAATAAGTTTTATTGTAAATAGAATCCCAATAAAATTGCCTGTACCATCACCTAATGTCACAGCACATCCTATCCCAGTTTAACTTGGAAGAGCTGCTTATGGAGGTACTTCTTCAAGGTCAAGATCAGTATCTGTATGGTGTTGTCAATGAGGTGAATAATACCACAAATGAAACAAAAGACACACAAAAAAATATCAGGTTTATGTCAACTGATAGTAATCTATTAAAACTTAAGTACAACGCTCAGTTCAACAAGCTGTTTTGTTTTAGTTAATTTATTTATTACTAGGGTCTCCAGTTCTTTAACTCTTATGATGAAAGATGAAACGCCAACATTTCGATATCAATTCTGACAGTTAAGATCTACAAAATGTATGTTTACAGTCACTATATTGAAAATTCAGTTTTCCCCCGTTATCTTCTGCTCTGCAAGCAGATAGACAGAAAAGGAATTCACACTGACCTTTTGAGCTGAAATCCCAACATTTTTCAAGTACATGAACCCAATCGTTGTCAGGGCCTTAGTGACGTCATCAACGAGCTCCTGGAACCGGTCTGGGTCTGGACTAGCCCGAGCCAGGCTGTAGGCTGAGAAGTCTATGACGGGAATTGAGTCCACCATCCTTAGTCTGTTTCAGAATGATTAGCTGTAGATAAATAAATGCACGACTGTAAAAACACCTCATTCATGATTATTTTATGGTTCTGTTTTTTTTTTAAATACCCCTAAAAGCTTAATGGTACTTTGAGAGCCTCAAAGTTTTTAAATCCCAGCATTTTCCCAGAGGCAGCCAGTAATAAACGTCCATTCATGTCTTTTGCATATACATTAACACCATTAAGTTCATGGTGTGACGTCATGAAACTGACAGTGACATTGCACCTCATACTATTAGCGTGTCTTGTTGCATTTGATGCGCTTATGCAAAGAGTTGAATGCGCGAATTACTTTTGCATGTAAAGGTATGGGCCTAGGCACGTGCGTTTGGAGAACTGCTCCCGAGCGATTTTATCTTTTATCCTAAGTTTTTCCTAAGTGCGTTTCAAATACCGATTTAGCTCATTTGCATACAAATTTCATCTCAGAGGCTCATTGACAAAATTTTTTTATATCTAGCTCATTTGAATAAAAATCTTTTATTCTCATTTGGCTTTTCGGAACACCAATTTTTTTTTCCAAAGGTCGTTTTTGGAAAAAAACTTAGGGCGTGTTGCTGTAGCGGTAAATGGCCCAAAACAGCGGTAATTGGCCCGATTAGCGTAAAATATCCTAAAAATACAGTTAAGATAATTGGTTACTATCCATTGCTGGAAAGAGCTAGCGGTAACTTTCAGTGGTAACAGCGATAACTAACATGTTTACCGCCACCATCAGCCTTGTGGTAATCGCTACCAATTACAGGAACAGCGGGAATACATGATGTACCAATGGCAGCCGGCAGCCATCCTTGTAACACTGCGCATTGAATTTCTATGCGACAAGGGCAGTGCTCGATTCCACCAAACTTTAAAAGTCTTCAATCTTCATATTAATACATATATCGCAGCTGCACTAATTCTGACCACCGTACTATGGTTCGACGTTTACAAGAAAAAAAAAAACGTATCATGGATTAAATTCATCTTTAACCCAACCCCGGAACTATTCATGTATTTATTCTTCATAAATGTGCTCAACACCAAAATTTAAAAATTCTGAGCAATATAATTGATGATATTTCCTTAAATAATCACTGCTAATCTCGACTCCCTTGCACCAATGCTCGGTGCAACGCTCACTGCGTGATTGTGAGCGGGCTAGTTGCAGTAATCGCAGTAACATGGGCCATAGCTACTGCCTGTCAAAGCTACATCATGTTGATTTTGACCATGTTGCATTTATTCGGACTGAAATTTACTTTACAATCCATCACAGTTATTAACACACAATGTGTAAACTGTTTGAAATAGAACGAGATGAGGCCGATGTGTGGCATCGAATACATGTGTACGGGTACACGGTACTGTACAGCGGCCACCGGATAGCTGCGCCGCCACGCCCCCGGTATTAACTGCACTGCTCATGGCGTGAGCGGGCTTGTCGCAGCTCAGCTGGGGTTTTCCGGTTGATTTGACTGATCCTTTGGCGGAATGTGATGACTGTACTTTATCTAATCAAAATTTGGCAAGAGTTTCATAATGTTTCAACATAACAATATATAAACTCACAAACAATCGGTGATGTATCCTTCGCCCGAGTTGGTTTTTCGTTTTCGTAATTTTGATTGTTGACAAACAAAGTCTAATTCTAAATGGTTAGATGAATACAGGTACAACAACTATGGTGTCCTGAATAATTCACGGAGGCAAAGAAAAAAGTAAAAAGTCTGGCAGACCAGGGACGTGTTATGGAAGGATATGAAGCAACTTTCTTCCTTTGAACCCATGTGCCAAGCCGCTGAAAAGTTATGTGTTCTCAACAGGTGCTGTTCAGGTGTTTGAACAATTATGAATATGATTGTGTGGCAACGGCTTCTCGGAAAGGACAAAAGAAATTTACAGTCTCATTTCGCTTGTCCCGTTCTGTTAATACTTCCATGAGCATAACAGGTATCAGCAAACACAAATAAACAAGTTTTTCAAGTGAAATATCTCTGTTTCACGCAAACACACACAAACGCCGTTAATGATAATACACAGCTTAATATATCATTTTGAGAGTGGTTGAATCCCCCAGATGCACAAGTTGTCGGAAAGTGAAGAAATTGGCCAATTTTGTAAGTAATAAAAATAGCTTATATGTCCGATTTTTAATGATTCCTCAATACTTTTCGAAACAAAAGCAGAGTAAAGGATCTGTCATTATCTGCCGTTAACTTCCTTCAAGTTTGCAAACAAATTTGTCAAAAACAAAACGTCTACAGACAAATGGGAAATTAAATAAATTTCTTTTCATGTTGACATCAGCTAAATGTCGGCACGGCACATGGAACATCAAAGCATTGTCATGATTATGGAATGCTTTTGGCATTCATGAGCACGCTTTAGAACCCATACAGATGTTTGAATATATTATGCTCGAGTTTCTACTCCTTCGTAACACCTCCCTGGGCAGACAAAAACAAGAATAGGCCTACAACTTAAGGCAAGAAAGCCTCCCACCTCCCCCTCCTAAATACCTTTGTTCGGGGTGGAGGGAGCTGTTGGGATAGGGCCAAGAAGTGAAAATGCAGCTCATACACTCCCTGCAACAACCCCACCCCCACCCACCCACACGCACAAACATACACCTTTGATTCTTAAACATTTTCAATTTTAATGTGAATAGTTTAATTATTTGTTATTATAAGTTTCTAAAGGGGATTTCAGATTTAAAAAAATAAAGAATGATCACAAATTGTAAATGTATGAGTAATAAGACAATGAATAAAAACAAATTAACTTGTTCTCATACGTGTAGGCCTAATTATCTCAATGTGCACATGCATTTTAAATTATTCTATTTTAAAAGCCAATCTTCTAAAAAGAGGGTTTCTTTCTTTTTTGCATAACTTACGTCCACATTCTCTCTTAATGCTGTGACCCATCACTTTGTTTTTCTTAGTCAAATGCATACACTACACACGTCTCACATTCACTTCACATTAACAGCTCACCCTGTTCACAGCTCACAGCTGTTAAAGATTTATTTATGTATATTTTGTCTTTGTGTGTGTTTTATTCTTCATTGATATATTTTTGAAGTATGATGTAATTTGTTTATATTGGTTCTCTTATTACATATTATAGACCATGTATTTAATGTGTATTAAACTATATGTTCATCACAATTAACAGGCCATAAATTTTTTGATCATACTTTGAATTCATTGCTCATGAAAATTGTGTCCGTTAAATAAAGAATTGAGATTTAGAGGAGTGAGGCTCTGTCAAAAGGCTATGCATGGTGCAGGAGAGACTGGGATTACATAATGTAGTCTAGATTTCCAAATGGGGATCAACATGATCAAGTCGCTTATACACTTTGTCTGGTAAAAAGAATACGCCATATCACCACTTGCTAGCTGCTCTCAATCGGAATAGATTGTATTCTTTGTTGCCCGACATAGCTGTTTACTGATTTGGTTCTGTCCATAAAAAAAAAAAAAAACTAGGCTGGGATTGACAACAATAGAGAGAGGACCGAATGCGGTGTTTTGTTAGGAAGATCAGCCCAAGTTCGAGGTTGAGGAGGACGCTTCATTCTTATGCAGTGCTGCTAACAAATAAACACGCGTCGTGACAATAATCCGATTTTATGTTAATGCTCTCTCTACCTGGATAGAAATACGTTTCCCGACCTAATCGGGCTATGGATTTATTCATTTCCATGTAATAACATAAAACGCCATTGAGTAACAATTTACAAAGACCAAGAAGCATGAAGAAATGATCCACATGTCATGACGTCAAGGAACTGTGCTTAGCATTCATTTGAATCATTTATCTTTTTGTATCTCCTTTGCTTTAAAAAAGGGCAATTAACATAACTATAATTTCTAGATAATCCTTCAAACGATACCCAAGTAAAGAATCAATAAATGAGTACATAAACAGCGAATTTTACGAGTGTTCAATCCATAGACGTATTAACTCATTTAAATCGACGAATCTCGCCATTGTCTAGGCAGTCCTATTGGCATTGTTGAATGATTTCATATAAGAGTTTTTTGATAATTGTAAAATCATTTCAAGCTGTTCCATCATCTTGATGTTATTGCATGAATTGTGTGATAAATATTGCTTAGAAAACAATGTTTCCCTCAAAATTAAACAAATATAATTCAGCTCTCAATCACATGTTGGGTCTCATTTATATTTCCATTAGTCATTGTTGGAATATTAACCAAGTTGACGATATTTCCTGTTTTATTACACCGTGTAAGTCCACAGACTTTTGTGAAAGATGGTAATATTGTCATTATTACCATCTTTGCCCAATCGGCACTGGAAACGAGGGGAATATGATTTTGTAAAACCACTGCTCAGATGTCTGATATGGATAATAATTATTATCCGTATCAGACATCTGAGCAGTGGTTTTACAAAACCATATTCCCCTCATTTCCAGCGCCGATATGGCAAAGATGGTAATATTGACAATATTACCATCTATCACAAAAGCTTATGGACTTTACCTGTAATAAAACAGGAAATATCGTCTTGTATTGTCCCTGGTCTAACATCCGGGAGTTTTTCAATCAGGCGAGTAATTGCGTTCTTGGCAGGCAAAGCTCCGCGGACGAAAGCCATTTCCCATAGGTTTTTACGTAAAATGAGCAGGCGATCGCCTCTGTGTTGTGTGCGCGTTGCGCACTGCATGCAGCTAGAGCGCAGACTTAGCTGGCGCTAGCGCGCGCTGCGTGGGGAATTTGAAAATTTGTTTTGTCAACAAACAAGCAAAATGGCAGCGCCCTGTGCAAGATTTGCGTCTTTCGATGATCAGGAATTTGATGACATATAAAACAAAGATGCACAGAACACGAAGAAGAAACGAAATGGGATGCTATAGAAATTGTAAATTATTCGCTCTAGATGTCTCATGTGGATAATAATAATAATACTGACTGGCTTTTACTTTCGGGAGATACGACCTATATTGCCCTCACTGAGTCCATATTGCCCTCGTCTTCGACTCGGGCAATATGAATCCAGTTCTGGCAATATATTTCGTACCCCCCTCAAGGCCAGTCAATATTATATTAATATATTATTGGGGATGTTGTGTTCGTGTATATTAATCAAGTCAGAGAATAAGCATCAATGTTTTAAAAATCATTAACGCATATTGATTATTCCCTCTGTATTTGATTACAAGAGTTGTCAACCCACAATAAAAAGATGTTGCAATACATTTCGTACAAATACGAATTGCTTTATTTAAGGCTATGAATACCCTTTACATACCAAGACAAGAATGTTCCCCTTTTCAGTAAGACGACATTTTAAACACATTTAATAATTACTTTGAATGTAATTTACTTGATGATTCACGTATTCCAGACTTTGTTTACTCTTTACAAACCATGTCACGAACTGTGCCAATTATGTTGAGCCCTTGATGTCTCATGATAATTCATTCACCACTGATCATTCACGCAAATCCCATCAAGCTGTATTTGCCTCGCATTCAAAGGGTACAGACTGGCAATATTTGTAATTACGTATGTATTGATTATAAAGACAACAAAAAAGTACCCCCCCCCCCCCTCCCACACACACACACCTCTTTTTTCTCAACCGCTTAACTTTTCAACCAGGAGGTTTCGGATACGATAATTTGGCAGGGGTGCAGTTACATTTATTGGCTAACTTTTCTGTGAAAATGATATTGATCGGTTCAGTCATGAATGAGTAGGTAGGGATCTGAGAATGAAGTCAGGGTAAACGTAAGGAAGATGTCTTTACTCTCCCTACTCTCCCCCTGGGTGTGTTTAGAGATGTTTAGAAATTTGAAAAGGGAAAAGAAATTATGCCGATATGTAATTAAAATAAGCCGATCTTTAAGAGTTAGATAAAGAGGAAGACGTCCAAAGTTAATCAATTCGTTTTCTTTCTTTTTTCTATTTTGTTTGTTTCACAGTTTGAAGACTAATGATATTCTGTATGAAAGTTCGTCACGCCTTTTACCGTTAATTATGTGCAACCCATCATCATGACAATGCTTTGATGTACCATGCGCGGGGCTGACATTTAGCTGATGTGAACTTGAAAAGAAATTTCTTTAATTTGCCCATTTGTCTCTAGAAGCTTTGTTTTTGACAAATTTATTTGCAAAATATAAGGAAGTTAAGGGGAAATTACGATAGATCCTTTACTCTGCTTTTGTTTTGAGGAAGAAATGATGAAGTAATGAGGAATCATTAAAAAATCGGACATATAACATATTTGTATTACAGTACAAAATGTACTAATTTCTTCACTCTCCGACATCTTGCGCATTTGTGGAATTCAACCATTCTCAAAATGATATGTTAAGCTGTGTATTATCAGTAACAGTGTTTGTGTGCGATTGCGTGCAGCGGAGATATTTTACTTGAAAAACTTGTTTATTTGTGTTTGCTGATATCTGTTATGCTCATGTAGTGATATCAATAACAGAACAGGAAAGTGAAACACGACTCTAAGTTTCTTTTGTTCTCTCCGAGAAGCTGTTGCCACACAATCATCTTCGTCATTGTTTAAACACCTGAAAAGCAAATTTTGAGAACACATAACTTGTTTCCGATGTCAAGCACGGGTTCAAAGAAAGATGTTGGATTCATATTCTTCCATAAAATTACCCCTCTTCATACTATTGAGTGAGATACACAGTCAATCGGCAGCGCTCGCTCGTTCTATAGAAATCGTGAGCGTTTTATTTTTCGTCTCACGAAATCTCACGCGCAGATTTTTATTATTATTACTTTATTTCGCAAACATGTGCATAAAAAACATACAAAGATATACATATACATACACAAATTCAATATATTATACACAAAGACAAAACAAACCATAAAAATGCCTTGCCACTTCCACTACCCCACTCCCCCCAATCCAAAAATTAGTGGTCCATCCCTACTACAAAACAGCATCTAAAACTTCCACCCCATATTACACATATATCCAACTTAACCCACATGCTATCCAACTAATCCCCTCCCCCCTCCCTCCCCCAATTAATCAAGAACCTTCAGAGTCCACCAACCAACCCAGGCAAGATAGGGAGACAAAGAAAGAAAAAAAAAATACATGTACATATAGAAATATACATAACAAGAGCAGAGGTCATCCCGGCCCAGAAAGCTCGTGGGGACAACAGCCAAACCACAACCACAGCAACGCGCTGCACCTGGTTTCTCCATTGCCCACACATACCTCTAGGCCAGGGCGACCTCACACCTCATGATTTAAAATAGAAAATGTAGAAATTCCACTGCTATTGTATTAACACCAATCGCATCTACACACCCCAAGCCCACCAGCACAGACGACGCACTAAGGGCAGCCAACCAACCCAAGGAGGGGCCACGCCCACCACCCCACTTCTTCTAGTACAACGTAGAATGCCAAACACGGCCCATCCCCGAACCAGGCAACAGCCCCCCGTACGCCACCCTTACAAGCAAATTGGAAGATGCCCCAATACGACCCATGAAACTAAAAATAGACTTTCTCATATACTCCCCGAAGCTCGGAAGACCAGCATTTACAAACATTTCACAAGCACTGCAATACCGTGGTTTTCCTAACAACATACGTAAAGCGTTATTATAACACACTCTTAAGGAGTCGAAATTTTTCTTTGTAAAATTACTCCAGAGGGAGCTACAATAAAAACTTATGCAATAAGATCTAAAAAGATAATACTTAATCTCAGTTGTACATTTCGAAAATTTGCGACTCAATACATTCGCTCTAATACAAAGTGAACGATACTGCCTTTTTATGTCTTCATCATCAGATAAATTATCACAAATTGTATGACCTAAATAATCAGTCCTGGCAACGAAATCAAGTTGTTTACCACACAGCAAAATTTTGGGTTCTTGTATAAATTTTCGACATTTTGGACTAAAAGTCATACACATACTCTTCTTCGCATTAAAAGTAATATCGTGATCTTGGGCATAAGACTCGCATTCTTCATGTAAAGCTTGTAATGCACTGACTGATGGAGCAAGAACAACCATATCATCAGCATAACTTATATTATTAAACTTTACACAATTGTATTCACAACCAAATCTGCACTTCCCTAACTTAATATTGAGGTCATCAACGTAAATGTTGTATAACAAAGGGGACAGGACGCCACCTTGTCTCACACCATTACTTACTGAGAATTCAAAAGAGATACAGGTTCCCCATCTGATCAAAAATCTCTGATTCGAGTACCAGCATATGAGGACTCTAATAATGTCAACATGAATATTCCTGTTAATAAGTTTCTTAAATAATGTCCAATGACAAACTTTGTCAAATGCTTTAGATGCATCAAGAAAACATGCACCTAGATTACGAAGGAATTTGACATGCTCGCAAGATCTTTTGCTGGTGTCTTCTGTAAGCATACTGATCAGAAATTTTTTAGACAGGGATTGAGATTATATGTTTCTTAATAAATATTTTCATTTTTTTCGAAATCTGCAAAGGAGTTTTTATGTTATTTGCTTTCAAAAACAGGCCTCATTTTTTTTTTGAAATATGTAAGCTCTCAGACCTTGCTGGATCCTGACCCTTCTATGGATTGCACGGCAACGACAGTTACGGCTCTAAAAAGCCAATACTTCAGCGGAGATTTTGATTCCAATATTGTTTGGGCTCAAAAATAAAACATTTGTGCTATTCGTCTTCAAAGTGACGCGAGATTTCAGAAATCGTACGGACTTCTCAACCGATATATATGTAAGCTCTCAGACTTTGCTGGATCCTGACCCTTCTACAAATTGGACGGCAACACCAGTTACAGCTTTGGAAAGCCAGTACTCTAGCGGAGAATTTGATTCCAGTTTTGTTTGGGCTCGAAAATAACATATTTTTTGTGCAATTCGTCTTCAAAGTGACGCGAATTTTCAGAAATCATACGGACTCCGCAAACGATATTCGTCCGCAGGCAGCAGAAAACACGGGATTTTATTTTCAGCGAGGTAGTCGTGACCTTCATTTGTCCTCTAGAACCGCGGAAAACGTCTCCTTTTCAAACTGCGATATCTTTATGAATATGCCATATTTTCGTACGCTTTCTTTTGCAACTGGATGTTGGAGGTCGAAATGTACCAACTATGAAGAAACATTTCATTAAAATAGGGAGAAAAATATTGTAAATTCGAGATAAATATGTGGTTCTAATTAAATAAAGAAAAATGAAAATAAACTCTATATTTCAATGTCAATGGCTTTTGAGCCCTTAACATTTAGAGGTCATCTGAAGCGGAATTTATTGTACTTTATGAAGGTACCATTATTTTTCAACCTCCCCCCATAGAAGGGTCAGGATCCAGCAAAACATCAACCATGTTCAAATCCAAAATGAGCGAGATATGACGAAGTTGTGAGCGATCATAATCAGCCAATCATAGTCCGCGACAATTGAATCGCCGGTAGTATTTCGTTATTATCGTGGACTATGATTGGCTGGGTAGGATCGTTCACAACTTCGTCATATCTCACTCATTTTGGATTTGAACATGGTTGATGTTTTGCTGGATCCTGACCCTTCTATGGGGGGATGTTGAAAAATAATGGTACCTTCATAAAGTACAATAAATTCCGCTTCAGATGACCTCTAAATGTTAAGGGCTCAAAAGCGATTGAAATAGAATATAGAGTTTATTTTATTTTTTTTTTATTTTCATTAGAACCACATATTTATCTCGAATTTACAATATTTTTCTGCGTATTTTAATGAAATGTTTTTTAATATTTGGTAAACTTCGACCTGCAACATACAGTTACAAAAGAAAGTGTACGAAAATATGGTATATTCATGAAGATATCGCAGTTTGAAAAGGAGACTTTTCCGCGGTTCTAGAGGTCAAGTGAAGGTCACGACTACCTCGCTGAAAATAAAATAAGCGTATTTTCCGGTGCCTGCCATTTGGCTGTACACTAGCTTGTACCAGTCCGTTTGCATTATTCGTGCAGTGTAACGCGCGTTGTAAAAATGAGAAACTTTTAACCTATCTTTTAAAATCCCATTTTGCTGATCTATGTTTATCTCAATATCCTCATTATGCAAAGGTAGTGTAAACATTCTCATTATGTTGTTCTCAATTTATGTGTTTTTGAACAACACAAAGAGTTATGGAAAGAGGAATGCTTAATTTAACATTACTAGACAAACATGACAAAGTGAAGCACACTGACATACGGGAGAAAACGAAGGTCAAAGATATTATAGTAAAAAATAAAGAGATGAAATGGAGATGGGCTGGACACTTATATAGAACACAAGACAACAGATGGACCAAGAAACTCACAGAGTGGCAACCAAGAACAGGCAAGCGAAGAAGGGGTCGGCAAAAGAGAAGGTGGAGAGACGAAATATCATCATACACAAACACAGCAAAATGGAACAGAATGACAGCAAATAGAAGTGAATGGAAACTGATTGAGGGCTTCATCTAACAATGGATGAACAACGCCCGATGATGATGAGTGTCAACATTACCTTTATTTCACTGTAAACACTGTATTGAATAATGTAATAGAATGGTACGCATGCAGCCCGTTGTTTCTTAAGTTTGACAAAACTATATAATATTCCACTGTAAACGTGAAAAGATTCCCACTAATGTTGCTCAGTGTGTATAAAGAATCACATTCTTGATGAAACTAAATTGGTGAATTTTCTAGGCGTTAAGCTTCATGAATCCCTTGCTTGGTGTCATCATAGTTCTGTTTGCTCAAGAACTTTCAAAGGTGTTGGCATCTTGTCTTACTTCAAACAAGTAATGCCAAGAACTGTATTGTCAACTATTAACAACAGTTTTGTTCTGCCTCATATTAATTCTGTAGTATTCTCTAAAGTGATACCTACAAAACACATTTATCCAAAATTCACATTCTCCAAAAACGTGCCTTTCGAACTAACAAAGTCTAAATATAATGATTCAAGTGCAGCAGCTCCTTTATTCCATTAATTGAAAACGTTACCTGTTTATGACCAAATTAAATTTAACTCTCATAGACGAACTCTAGCATCAACATTCAATAACATTTTTAAAACAAATTCCTTTTTCTATTCTTATGAAGCTAGGCGGAAATCTAATTTAGACCATCCTTTTGCACGTACGTTGTCAACCAAACATTCTTTACGTTACCAAGGTGTCCATGAGTGGAATTGTATAGATGACAATGTTACCTCAAACTCAACTCTATCCAAATTTGAATCATAGTGTAAAGAATCATTGCCCAGACAGCTCCGATGTACTGAATAGAACCACTATTCTTACTCCCCCCCCCCCCTTGCTATATCCATCTGCCCCTCTCTTAATGTCTCTTCATCGTTTTGGTTTCTTTTCTATAGCTATCTCGCTCTCTTTGTCACCTCCTCTTATTATGCACAAGTGCGTTTGACTTTTCGGCATACATGTGTTGGGGTGAATGTTTGTATGGTAATTATCTCTAATAATACATTATTTTGTTTATTTGATTTGTCGTCGTCAATTGTAACTTTAATATGAAATGACTTTGTGTACAGGGCCCCAGAAAATAAGCTCCACTTCTTTTGGGATCCTTCTCTATAATTATTTAATATTCTGTTTGTTTATTTTGTCATGTTGTTATAATGGACAAATAAACTGAGCTGAACTGTTAACATAATGGTGAATAATTGTTCGAAATACTAATATAATTTCAATAGGTACAAAGCTCAATCCTTAAATAAGCATCAGAATATCAGATAAGGATGATCTTAACACCTACCATTGTTTTTAGTCAAAACACAAACCTTAATCCTCCCTATAAGTCATATCGTATGAGGCGGTTGGCCAAATAAGAATTGACCGTTAGTGAATAGTCCCTTTGAAATAATTAATACTAATTTTATACCAAGGGGCCTCTGCGTCTCGTCCAAATGGTCATTGAAATAAACATGTCGAAGTTTAAATGATTTCATGACCGCCCCCTGCTCGGCCGACTTTGAATATTGAAAATGAGGTTTTCCCAGGGTAGCCCGAGCAGAGTAAAAACTGCTTTCAACAAGGGTCTTTCATCCATACTACCCCAGTCAATGGATAAAAGAGTCTACCAGGTCCCTTTTTTCTCTCCTGGAACGAAACTATGCTGAAGAACACAAGCGGTAGCTCCTGGGTGCAACCCTTGCCGTCCTGATTGAGAGTCACGAGGTAGGACTCTGTACACCACGTCACGTTTCTATAACTGCGCAGATTAACAACCAGCCTGCTCCACATAGTTTGCATCAGTGCGTATGTCCAAAGCACACTACTGATGTTTAGCAGAACAAGATATAGTTGAAATTATGGGAACTTGGAGAATTGGGAAATAGATGTTGCCACTTTTATGATATTATAAACATAATTTGTCCCGTTTATGGTTTTCAAAGATGTGCTGTTTCGTTAGTTACCCTCGATCTGTAGCGATATGCCAAACCAATGGATATCATCATTCTGGCTGGCTGCAGTCCTGGTATTTTGGTGCACATCTTCATATCAATGTTCGGATAATCATGCTGTCATTCTTCAAATCATTTACAAGTAATCAAAGCAATCCATCCTGTATAGAGCACAAATGGCAGCCATACTGATATTTTTTTGTGTGTGTACATACCAACATTGACGGTTGGGTTTTCTTCGCTTTGAAAAATGCAGACAATAATAGTAAGCATGTTAACGACACAAATTAAGAGAACACAGCTACATGCCTTAAGGCGGTCAGTTTGAAAAGCCAAACTGGTGAACCCTACAAAAAATGCCTTTTTTTTTGTTTTTGTTTTTTTTGTTTTTTTGGCAAATTGCCAACATTGACTTGAGCGTATCCCCTTTCTGGCGATCTGAAACAAAAGGAATTTGTTGGTAAGAAGTATTCCAAGAGATATTACGTTTAAGAGCTAAATTGGAGCTGACTAGCAGGCAAAGCTGCACTACCATTTAGTATTGTAATTCAAAGATGGACATCACATATTCTCGAGCACCATAATATTGATAATGAGGTTTTCCCAGGGCAGCCCAAGCAGAGTAAACACTGCTCCCGCAAGGGTCTTTCTCCCATGCTACCCCAGTCAATGTATTAAAGAGTGTACCAGGTCCCTATGTCTCTCCTGGAACCGAATTATGCTGAAGAACTCTGTACACCATGTCACGCTTCCACGACTGCGCAGATTGACAACCAACTTGCTCCACATAGTTTGCCTCAGTATGTATGTTCATGGGACAATACTGAGATTTAGCAGAACAAGATACAGGTAAAATCTTGGGAATTTGGAGAATTTGGAAATAAATGTTGCCATTTGTAAACATGATTCGGCCATTCTATGGTTTTCAAAGATGTGCTGTTTCGTTAGTTACCCTCGATCTGTAGCGATATGCCCAACCAATGAATATCATCATTCTGGCTGGCTGCAGTCCTGATATTTTGGTGCACACTTCATATCAATGTTCGGATAATCATGCTGTCATTCTTCAAACCATTTACAAATAATCCAAGTAATCCAGCCAGTAGCGCACAAATGGCAGCCATACACCTTTATGAGGAAAAGAGATATCAGCGAACAAAAATAAACAGTTTATTCTACTAAAATATCTCAGTTGCATGCAAATGCACGCAAACTCTGTTAATGAAAATATACAGCTTAAGATATAATTTTGATAATGATTGAATCCCACATTTGCGGAAATCTGCGGAAATTGAAGAAATTTGTTAATTGTGTAAGTAAGGATGTTATCTTATATCTCCGTTTTTGCATCATTCAACCATTATTTAGAAGAAAACAGAGTACAGGATCTTTAGTGGTGTTGCCTGTAACTTTCTTGAAAATTGCACAAAAATGTGATAACAAACATAGCTTCCAGAGACAAAACAGTGAATTAAAGATATTGCTTTCCAAGTTGACAGCAGCTAAATGTCGGTGCCGCGCATGGGACATCAAAGCATTGTAGTGATTGTGGAATGCTTGTGACATTCATTAGTACGCTTTAGTATCCATACAATTGTTTGAATATATTATGCCCGAGTTGCTTCTCCTTCCTAACACATCCCTGGTTGCACTACCATTTAGTATCATAATTCAAAGATGCATAAATACACGTCACACATGAATGCCCCGAATGACCCCCCGAATGATTGTAGGAATCTATTTCAACAAAATGACACATGCCAACTGAACACTAACATAATATAAACACTCATCATAAAAGAAAACTTGTTATGCAACCGTCTCATGAGTATTGCCCGCCATCACGTCTCATTTCAACCATTTAATAAAATTTGCTAACGACATTTCTAGCGCCTATCCCTGTTCCGTAAGAAGCCAATAGTAAGGTTTTTGTCTCAGATAAAGTTTTCCAGCTACATGGTACTTAAATTCAAAATATGCAAATTAGTATGGTAGGAGTGGCAAAGGGGAGGAGCGTGGCGTTAGCATTAGCAATCTGATTGGTAGCTGATCGGTGCCCACGTAACTGTTCTTCGTAAACATGGTAAACAGTTCAAGTTCGCTCTTTTCCAACTATATTATATATTCAATGCACACATCAGTACCTACTCCAGCCTGGAATAGCAGACCAGTCCGTACCAGTCGTTACAATCTGCGGAACGTCTGTAGTTCCCGACTACACCCGCTAACTTACCTAGATATTCGTAGGTTCCTCGTCCCGTTAATAACTATTCGATTTGGAACATATTTGTGTAATGTGCATACCGTGCAATTTGCAAGGAGACCCCTACGAGCAGTAACGTCATTGAGTATTTCCAGCTTTTCACGAAGTTTTGCCGGTGCTTGGTGGAATCCATTGGCATGGTGTGACATTAGGTGAGCAAGCGTGATTTCTAAAAACTAATTTTCAATTGGAGCATGCATAAGAAATACACCATTTAAACCTGAAATGAAACATACATTTAAACAGGTTTTATTCAGGCATAAGTGCACCCTGAAATGAAGTTTTTGTTTTGTTCAAGAAAGGAAAAACACGAAATAAAGAAATAAAAAAGTTTGACCAAAATCTGTCCAAGGATACAACATTCATATTCAAATGCTTAATTTTGTGACCACACTTTCGAGCACAAGACGTCACAGAATATAAATTTCCCCCACTTTGACGGATCGTCGTCAAACCTTCACTAGTACGTTTTGCCGCTAAGATTAAAACCAATTATGTTACTTCAGGTTGTATTATCCCTTGACCTTTTGATTGGTCATGTGTAGGCCTATGTACCGTAGATGAAATATTTATCTGGTATCTCTCTTCCTACAAGTTTAAATTCTGCTATATCATAAACAACGTTTACTCTCATTATACCAATACTACTGATTTTATTATAACGTGTTTAACAATACTACTAATGAGTGAATGACGAGAGATGAACAAGAACTCGGATTTAGACTCTCTCTGTTTAAGAGACTGCCGAGATCGGATAGTATTTTGATTGGAAAATAGGTCTATTTGTTGTAGAGAATTCCTGGCCTAATCGTGTAATTTCATGTTAATGTCATGAAAGGAGTATGTGGGAACATATATGATTTTGGCAAGTATTATGCTCAAATTTTTTTCGCCTGCATCCACTGGCGAGAAGATGACAAGTAAAACGATGTGCTATGCTATAGAATGCATTATTTCTGCTATCCTTTTACATAATGTTATTCGTATTAAAATGATTAATCATTTAAAGGTATAGACGTCTCTTATAGTTACCCCCACATTACCATGCTATTTGCATGTATAGTTTTTCTCTCTTTTTCTTTAAACAAACCAACCGTCTCTGTTGAGATCTTATCAACCTCGTGTGGCTCCTGTTTTCCTGTAAGATCCAATGCACAATCTTTGATGGTTTTACTAAAACTAACATACATTATTTACATTTTTCTGGAGGAATTCATCATGTAGTATTTGAAATGTGTTTTCAACTTTGTTAAAAAATCCTTCTATACGCTGTTGAAGATTCAGTTGTGTCTTCTTGTTAATCAGCTTGCATCTATGAAGTTTGAAGTTGGAATTGATGTGCATCTTTGCTCTCCAGGTCAGTATCAGTCCTAAATCCCAGTGTTGAATTGATTTAGGACTGATACATATTTGGTAATATTTGGCTCATATGTTAGATAAATGTCAGTCTCTTTCCTGATTGCACTATTTTGACTCCGCCATGTCAGATAAGGTATCATATTAAAGCGTATTAAATTTTCTTCAAGGTGATACCTAAATCTTAAGGCTTTGGTGTAATTCTTATGAAATGTTTGGGCGAAAATATGATTTTTAATCAAATTTCCAACATTTTAAAGTTTCTTCAGTTACGTATTGGTTCAAGTTTCAGAAATCTTTTACAGTTATGGATTAAAACGTTTTGGATATTTACTTATCTTTATGTTTTATATTGTGTGTAAAAATGAATTACATTCCATTTCATGATATATAGTTATAGTATTCCAAAGTTGAACTTTTCATGTTTGCTAAACCAGCATTTTGTGCATATCGGTCTTCCGCCATAATTTTTATGTTTAACACGCAACCAACATGACTATGAATATCGGATCTAAACGCCTCTGTAAAGTGGCCAAATGTACTTTAACTTGGAAAATTAGGTACCCCTTTCTCTGGGGGAAAAAAAGGGGCTTTGTTGACCCCTTCCCCTACTATGCACATGACCTGTAGAGCATATTCATATCAATGGGCGGAATACGAACTAAGCCAGAGAGAGGGATTCGAGTGGGAGGGAGAGAAAAGGTACATGAGGAAGCAAGAAGGGGGGGGGGGGGGGGGAGAGAAGGGCGAGTGTTAGGAGGTGGGGTAAAACAGTGGGAAAGTTTCCCATTTCAGGAATGTACAGAAAGTAGACGTAACTAGCACTACTGTACTCTACCCACTTTTAATAGCTGCAGCAGAAGATGCTATAGGTATCGTATTAAAGCTAATTAAGTTGTCTACAAGATGATACAAAGCCCATCTCTCTTTAGGATATTTTTTATGAAATTTGGGGGCAAAAATGTGATTATACTTATAGTTATACCTATAGCATTCCAAAGTTGAAGCTTTGATGTTTGCTTAAGCATCATTTTGCGCATATTGGTCTTCCGCCATATGTTTAACACGTAACTATCATGACCATGTGTATCGAATCTAAACGTCCATATATAATAGCCAAATGTACTTTAACTTGAAAAATTTGATACCATTGCCATCGAAGGTTCCTCTGCCCTAATCTGACAAAAGGAAGCAAATGACAAATCACTAAAATCTGGGTTATTGGTACTCCTAGATTGTACCCAGCATTCCCTACATACAGGCAAAATTTGGACAAGAAATATTAATCTTTCTGCGAGATATTTAATCTGACATGATGTGGTCTTGCACTGATGCCAATGCAAGTGACAGACACATTTTGCTCATTTACGAGAAAAGTCTCCTTTGTTAATTGCTTCCCTTTGTCAGACATATATATATAGACATGATCAATGAAAATTCTACTCCTACCCCCCTTCCTCTTAAAAAATGGGGTTAGTTGACCCCCCCCCCCCCCTCCCCCCCCCCCCCCCCCCCCCGAACTATGCATATGATATGTACAACATATTCATATCCAAATAGTTATGTTTGAATCAATGGGCGTAATACGAACTATGCCAGGGAAGAATATTCTGTAGGGCTACGCCGAGGCATGTCTATATATCTGACAAAAGGAAGCAACTAACAAAAGATTCTTTTCCTGTAAATGAGCAAAATGTGTCTGTCACTTGCATTGGCATCAGTGCAACACCACACCATGTTAGTTTGAATATCTCGGAGCAAGATGAACATTTCTCGTTCAGATTTGGCCGAATGTAGGGAATGCTAGGTACAATCTAAGAATACCAATAACTCAGATTTGAGTGATTTGTCACTTGCTTCTTTTTGTCAGAGTAGGGCAGTACTGCTGCTTCAACTACTACTATTACTACTATTACTACCTCTACAATAACTACTGCTACTGGTACTATGAGGACTAGCTATTATCACTACTACCACTACTACAGCAACGATTACTAA
>CAVLGW020000267.1:0-20207 GCA_963669155.1 Arbacia lixula
AAATATATACATTTCCAAATCATTACCAAATTTCTTCATCATACTTCTATTTACAATTCTTTGAAAGCTTAACTAAGGAGTGTGAATTTTCTGTTAGCTGATTTGAAGCCTCCGAAATAAACTTTAAATACTGCTCAAACAAATATAAACAAAGAAACTTATCCAATCAATATATCACAGTGGAGTATAAGGAAACCTATGGTTCAACTGCCAGTAAATAGCAGTTTGAAAATAAGGATTTGGATTTCAGTTGGATTCTGTATACAAAAGCTGTTCGCTTTATTTTTAACTTTATATTTCAAGTGTTGGGTTGTTTGTCCAAAAAATAAAAAAACTTTATCGCCCGCTTCTAAAAAAATAGTGATGGGGGGGGGGGGGGGGGGGGGGCCCGGGGGGGGGGGGGGGGTGCGCTTTTGCACCCTCCGCACCCACCTCTCTCCCCCCCCCCCCCCCCCCCCCCGTGACGGCCATGCACATGAAAAAAAAAACATTTTAAGTGATCGAAGGTAAATGAAAACCCCTCACAAAATTGTACTCCCAAAAAATCATTTCTTTCTAATCCTTTGACGGATTTTCAAAAAACCTTCACTAATATGTTTCTTTCATGTGCCTGCGTTTATTGAAAATAACTTAATTTCGGGATGAGCTATCCCTTTAATCATGTCTAAACCTATGACCATACTATGAAAGGTACGTCCATGCTATAACCATTCGTGGTAGCTAGGTCCATGCTACATATAGGCCTGCCCCCTCCATATTCATACTGATGATAGGATAAACTATTGTTGGGATTTATTTGTTTGTGTAATCCTTGAGCATTGATCAGTGTTACTCATATTTCTTTTCGGTCATTTGCTTCACACAATTCTGCTTGCACTTTGTAGGTCTGTCTGGAAATTAAATCAATGAAATAAGTAAAGGTTACGTAATGTCAGACGTGTGCTTTCTCTCTTTATGACTGGATTATTCAAAGATACCGTATTGTTGTTATCACGCGTACGCGTACACGCATACCCATACCACTACGTAGTGGTATAGTTCAGTGCGTACACGTCATGTATGTATCACATGATAAAACAATAACATTGGACTTGGAGTTGGAGCGGCCCAATTATTTTGGTGAGTGGAAACTAGTCGAACATTAAAGTTAGATCTATTACAGGTCGTGATTCTTTTTCTTACTGATTAAGTGAAGAATGTAGATAAAGGGGTAACATCAGGCGCCTCGTAACATCAGCCCGTTTTCCAGATTGGGTCGATGTGTGCGTCAGTTGGTACACCTTCACTTCCTCACTTCAGTCCCACTAATTCAGTAATTTGTAGTATTAGTAAGGCATCTGTGTGCACCGTACCGAGCGTGGCCGTGGGTCTGTTTCTAAGTAAGGCCAAGGGACGCCCACAAAATATTAAAACAACTTCAAAATACAAATGCTCACCATATATGCTCGCTTGCACTATTGATAATCCATAGAAATCATTGATTTTGGCAAAATAAGAAGAAAAGTATTTATTTAAACAAGATTTTAGCATTGTCTCTGAGTCAGATAATGCCGCAACATCATGAACATTGTGCACAGAATTCGCGTAATTGCTAATAATATTAATTAACTTGGCGTATATTCCGGTGGGTTGCTGAATCTGCATGGGACCAGCCAGCCTATTGCTACGTCAAGCATACATCCATATTTAACTGCGAGTGTTAGTGGGCGCAGCACACAACGAACTATTGTCCATAGACTGTGGCATGGTAGCGGAGGCTGCGGAGCTAGTATCAGTATCATAGCAACCGACAAGCCAGGCTTAGAATTTCGCGACGATTGTTGTTGCCCCCTCCAGAATTTCACAAAATTTATCAACACCTCATATTCATAGATCAAAACATGGGCTCATAAAACCCTTTTGTGGCAAAACTGTGCCTTTGTAAAATGTTGTAAATCAAAAGCCAAATGTTTTCACCATGATTCACAAAAAAGTGAAGTGGATTTTCAAAAACTTACCACAAAATGCTTTGATCTCGATCAGTCATTGCTGCTTTCCCAATTCTTTTTGGTCGCAAATGAAAGAAGGACTCACGGGGTCACCGAGCTCAAAATCTCAACCCTTATATTTACTTCGATAATATTCTACATCGGTAGGTCGCAACCCGAACAGATCACGCAAGTCGCAAACTGCGCCCACCATTTTGCCATTTTGTTTTTGAAGCGCCATCTTGTGACACATGGGCATCCCTATTTAAGTTCATGTACACACCTTATTTTAAACTACATGTAATGCAAGTATTGGTATCAATGATTACACTTCATGTATCGATTAAGATCTTTGTTTAGATAATATTGAGTGTATTGCAATACTTTCAAAACGAAAAGTGTCATCTGTGTGCACCGTACCGAGCGTGGCCGTGGGTCTGTTTCTAAGTAAGGCCAAGGGACGCCCACAAAATATTAAAACAACTTCAAAATACAAATGCTCACCATATATGCTCGCTTGCACTATTGATAATCCATAGAAATCATTGATTTTGGCAAAATAAGAAGAAAAGTATTTATTTAAACAAGATTTTAGCATTGTCTCTGAGTCAGATAATGCCGCAACATCATGAACATTGTACACAGAATTCGCGTAATTGCTAATAATATTAATTAACTTGGCGTATATTCCGGTGGGTTGCTGAATCTGCATGGGACCAGCCAGCCTATTGCTACGTCAAGCATACATCCATATTTAACTGCGAGTGTTAGTGGGCGCAGCACACAACGAACTATTGTCCATAGACTGTGGCATGGTAGCGGAGGCTGCGGAGCTAGTATCAGTATCATAGCAACCGACAAGCCAGGCTTAGAATTTCGCGACGATTGTTGTTGCCCCCTCCAGAATTTCACAAAATTTATCAACACCTCATATTCATAGATCAAAACATGGTCTCATAAAACCCTTTTGTGGCAAAACTGTGCCTTTGTAAAATGTTGTAAATCAAAAGCCAAATGTTTTCACCATGATTCACAAAAAAGTGAAGTGGATTTTCAAAAACTTACCACAAAATGCTTTGATTTCGATCAGTCATTGCTGCTTTCCCAATTCTTTTTGGTCGCAAATGAAAGAAGGACTCACGGGGTCACCGAGCTCAAAATCTCAACCCTTATATTTACTTCGATAATATTCTACATCGGTAGGTCGCAACCCGAACAGATCACGCAAGTCGCAAACTGCGCCCACCATTTTGCCATTTTGTTTTTGAAGCGCCATCTTGTGACACATGGGCATCCCTATTTAAGTTCATGTACACACCTTATTTTAAACTACATGTAATGCAAGTATTGGTATCAATGATTACACTTCATGTATCGATTAAGATCTTTGTTTAGATAATATTGAGTGTATTGCAATACTTTCAAAACGAAATGAGTTTTTTGTTACAATTTTTTCTTTAAAAAAAATGAAATCCTTTTTTGTGTAGATTCTAAATGCAATGCACTTGGACTTGCAAATAAAACTCATGTTGTCCATGCTCGTGTTGGAATATGTTTCACAGTGCTCCCAATTACACACAATGTACATGTATGGAAGAGCAACTCCCATGTGATGTCGCAAAATTAAAACCTAAAACTTAAAAAGCTATAACTTTCTTATCTTTTGTCAACAGATTTTTTGTGAAACCGTCACTAATTAACTATGCTGCTTTCATTGTTATGCTATGATTAAAACAAATTGGACTTTAGGGTGGACTTCCCCTGTAATTGATTTTCTCCCGTTGATAGTTGTTCATTCTAATATGCCTGGGGAATGTTTGTTCCTACCATTTCTGATCCCTCAATGTCTTCTCTTTCTCCAGCTTTCAATTCTTGTAAGGAAGGCAGTCAGTCACCATAAAGTGTATTGCAATACTTTCTAAAGTTTGTTTCATGGTATTTTTTAAAGTTATATTTCTTTATATAATCTAACCTGTAATCTATCTCTAAATGCACTTAAATGAAAAACAAGTTGTCAATGTTCTTGTTAGAATATATTTCACATTTTATTTTCATAGTGCTTTCTGGAATGAATTAAGTGAAACTAAATTGATTATTTCCTGTTGATCACAGTTCATTCTTTCCAAATTCCACCTCATCCGTCTCTTCACTTTTTACAGCCTTATATTCTAAGAAAGACCGTTAGTCAACATGGCTACAGGAGTAGATGTCAAAGCGGTGAGTCTGTCAAACATTTAACCATGGAAAAAATTATTATTATTATTATTATTTTTATTTTTATTTATTTTTATTTTTTTTTTTTTTTTGGGGGGGGCTACATTATGAGCACATTGGCAGATTACATGTAGATACAATTTTACATTGTCTCTATGGGACTTGGGGGGGGGGGGGGGGGGGGCTCTTTTAAGCAATTTTAGGCTGAAATTGTCTTGAGCCCCAGTGTATTTTCCCCTGCATTTAACCCTCTCACTACCATGGGCTCACACCAGTGTATGATGTCACTGGGCTTTTCATTGCTCAGTACTGAGAAGGTTGAAGGGGTAGTTGTCAAAAAAAGCAGGAAAGTAAGAGAAACAGATAAAATGTAAGTTAGAGAATCGGTAAAGTTGAGCAAGTTACAAAAGTAGTTCTGACTGAATCAGGCTATCTATTCTTTGTAGTATTTTCACCTAGAAAGAGAAACAAAATGCACCATTTGCAAAGGTTATGAACTTGGCAGGAATTAGCACTTGAATCAAACACTGTGTCAACAGGCCTATTACATGTACAGTCAAGGATTTTATATCTATTCCGTCTTCTTTTAACAGGATAGCCCTGTCAGTGAGCAGAGCACTGTTTTTTGTGGGAGCCCTCGGTACCCCGAACAACAAACATATATGCGTGATTCCACGGGGTTGGGGCAATTTTCGTGACATACCACAACTCCATGTCCATATCTTTTTCAAACCAGACAAATATAGTCCAATAATGGCATGAGCAAAAAATGGGGTGCCATGGCATATTGCAATTTGACTTATGGAAATTTCTTGCCCATGTAAAAACAATATGACGTCCATGTAACAGTGCTAGATTTTTGTATGCCTGTTGCTTCAAATCCATAACAGATTTCCCATTTTAGTGGAGTAATTTTTCATTGACAACACTTCTGAATTGATCTTCATGGTGAAGTACAAAGGTTGATACCTCTGATATATGGACATTGCATGAAAACTTTTCCCCAACCCCATGGAATGACCCATAGACAATCATAACAATTTGATAATTAGATATAAATTAACAGATTCACATTGACCTTAATCTGGCCATCTTTTTGTTGTTTCTTTAATTGTAACGTATAAAACACCATTGCCAAGCCAGAAAAACACCAAAATCAATTAATTGAAGTGATTAAAATGAAAATAATAGTTTTTTAGGAAGTGTATGATAGAATATACTTTCCATTGGGTCTGACATCACAAAATCACAAAAATGAGCCAAATTTGGGATGACCTGTTGAATAAATGTGAAATTACTTCTCGGGGAATTTATACTTCATCGAACACACATACTATTGAGTGAAAGCATTTGAAACCCATGTTGCAGCTGAGAGTTGCAGTGTGCGATCAAGAAGGTTAGTTTCTGAGATTTTCAGGCCACAAAATCGCTCTGAAATCACATATTGATCTCACTAAGCCCTACCCTTCTCTAACGCTAACCATATTCTAGTTTGGATCCTAACCCTAACCTAATTTTGCCTAGTTTTTAGCTGTTGATTCATTGAAGAAACCATCAAAATGAATCCAAATTATGAAAATTGCTGTCTGATGAAGTATAAAGTACCCTTGCCTCTCTACAAACGACAGGTGGTGGATCGGTGCAGGGCAGCCTTCAACGCAGGCAAGGTACGGTCCTACGAGTCCAGGCTGGCGCACATTTACAACGTCATGCGCATGGTGACTGAGAACAAACAGGCCTTCATAGACGCTCTCTACAAGGATCTGAGAAAGGTGAGCACCAGGCGGGTGTTTCACCAAGCTGTTCGTAAGTTACGAACGACTTTACGAATGACTGGTGATCCCTCCTTGTGCTAAATACGATACCACACTTTGTTCATTGAGAATCTGATTTAGCACAAGAAGGGATCACCAGTCGTTTATAGAGTCGTTCGTAACTTACGAGCAGTTTGGTGAAACACCCCCCAGGGCTCCCAAACATAAAGGTTTGCAATCAATTGCAAAATAGCAATGGCCAATCAACATTATTATTACATGTGCTTTTTGTTCAAAAGACATACCAGTAACCAATCACAATTCGTATTTCAAATTTGCAATTGACCGCAAACCTTTATGTAACGGGGCACAGGAGGGTGTTTCATCAAGCTGTTTGTAAACTGAGAGTGACTTTACAAACGACTGGTGACCTGTTTTAGTGCTAAATCAAATCCCCCAATTTGTTCCTGTTTTGAAATAGTGGGAATTAATATCCAACAATCCTTTACAGATTTGATAGATCTTAAACTTTGTATTCAGACACCTGTTAGCAACAAGAATGTTTCAATATCCGTCTCAATCCCAACAATTTCAATCGAGACAACGGGATCGATATCCCTGATTTTTGGATTCGTACGATACGCCGCCATGACACTCCTCGCCATGACACTCGACCGCCTTTCGATACGAATTAACAGCCCGTTGTTAGTCTATAGCCAGCCTTTGTTACCGCCCAACAATGTGCTGATTTTAGCGACTCTTGGACTTGTTGGTCGCCCGTAATTACCGGCCTGTGGCTTTGTCGCTTTTGTCCTTTGTCGGTAACTTGTTACCGCCGGTCAATGCGAGGCGCATCAACAGTCTATTGTTGGTCAAGTACCCGGATACGCCGGCTATTAGTATTGGACCATTTATAGTTAGTGCGCTGCACTGACCATAGGGTATTTAAACCCCTGCTTACTACAATTTTGTATCACACCTGACGAAGTGTTGCAGCGGCACACGAAACGTCGTGATCTTTTCGATACCGTTTACCTTACATTGCGAGACAAACGATTATCAGTAGCCATCTATCCGCAATGAGTAACATATTTAGCAACAAGAATGTTGATACAAAGATCAGATTTCGACTGTATCTGATGGAAATCGAAATAATTGAGCATCTTATTTAGCACAAGAACAGGTCACCAGTCATGCGTAAAGTCGTTCTTAGCTTATGAACCGCTTGGTGAAATGGTTACAGCTCGATATTCCGAAGGTTCGTTATTCCGAAGGTTTGTAATTCCGAAACACGTATTGCCTGTACCTCGATGCTTGTTAGTCCAAAAACAAAAAAGGGTTTTTAATCCGAGCATTTGTGGCACAACGTTCGGAATAACAAGTGCTTCCGGATGAAACACCCCCCAGGCCTTACAGAGTACTAAAGTGTAACGTCATATGAGCATGTTGTCAAGACAACTTTTTATGCCTCCGCCACGAAGTGGCCGGAGGCATTATGTTTTCGGGTTGTCCGTCCGTCCGTCCGTCCGTCCGTCCGTAAGTCCGTCCGTCCGTCCGTCTGTCCGTCCGTAAGTCCGTCCGTCCGTCCGTCCGTCCGTCCGTCCGTCCCGAATCCGTTTTGGCAATATCTTGAGAACCGTTAAGCAGATTTGCTACAAACTTGGTACATGTATGTATTGCATGAAACTAATGAAGTGTGTAAAATTGGGGTCAAATCTGATTGAGGTCAAAGGTCAAAGGTCAATGAACTCTGTAAAAATTGCCCAAAATTGACCTTTTTCACAATAAATCCAAATCCAAGGATGCAATTCTCATTAAACATGGTACAAAGATGGATCACTACTTGGGGTTAGACTGGTAACATTTTTGGTAAAATTCCTGAAAGGTCAGAGGTCAAAGGTCAATGAAATTTGTGAAAATTTGCCAAAAATTGACCTTTTTCACAATAAATCCAAATCCAAGGATGCAATTCTCATTAAACATGGTACAAAGATAGATCACTACTTGGGGATAGACTGGTGACATTTTTGGTAAATTCCTGAAAGTTCAAAGGTCAAAGGTCAATGAACTTTGCCAAAATTGGCTAGAAATTGCCCCAAACTTTAAATTTTTCACAAGAAATCCAAATCCAATGGTGCAATTCCAACGAAACATGGTGCAAAGATGGATCACTACTTGGGGGTAGACTGCATGACATTTTTGGTGAAATTTCTCAAAGGTCAGAGATCAAAGGTCAATGATCTTTGCCAGAATTGGCTAAAAATTGCCCCCAAATAGATATTTTTCACATTGAATCCAATACTAATGATCCAATTTAAACCAAACATAGTACAGAGATGTATTACTTCATGGAGGTAGACTGGTGAAGTTTGGGTAGAATTCCTGAAAGGTCAAAGGTCAATGAACTTCACCCAAAAATTGGCTAATTTTAAACAAACTTGATACAAGGATGGATTTAGACAGACTGGTTAGATTGGAAATCAAAGAAGTAAGAGGTAAAGTCATTGAACATTGCCAAACTTGGCTAAACTTGGAAAAACATATGATATTTTCATTTCACATAGGAGCAATGGTACATTGCCCACCAAACATACACATTTTCTGAGAATAGCAAAGAGGCGGAGGCATATTTATCGACTGCGTGGCAGTCGAATTGCTCTAGTTCTAAATTATGTGGGTAGAGCTACCATCGGTGATCAAAGTCGGGACTCTCTTGGGTAGTGACACTAGCCCACTACACGATGTAGGACCAGTAAATCGTCCTTTTGAGGGATGTTGTTTACAACCAAAAACCTGCAAAACAATGGATATGACAACACCACTTCAGTACTCTCTTACGGTTGATCGTAACTATTTTTGCTACCTGTACAATGCTGAAAGCTCATTTGCTGTTACCATTTCTTTCTCAATTGTTGCTAGTTATGCTTTATACGATTATCTGGGAAAGGTGAGCACCAGGCCCTATTGCTGTTGTAACTATTGTTGCAACACTTACAATGCTGAAAGCTCATTTGGTGTTACCATATCTTTTGCCATTGTGGCTAGTTACACTCTATACAAGGATTTGATAAATGTAGCCACCAGACTCTATAACTGTGGTAAGTGTCCTTGCAACACCCACAATACAACAACCATGCATATTCTTGTAACTTGCAAAAATTGCAAGAAATAAGTGGTGAAATGGTGAAATGTTCTTTCACTACCTTCTCGGAGCTGTACAGAATTTGTCGTTTATCTGCATGATGATAAGTTCAAATGTGATCAACCACGTAATGAATTTCCATTTTACTCTGTGAATCGTACAGTTGCTACCTAATGTACAAATTGGCTTATTGTTGCCATTTGCAATGATATGCCCGATCGTTACAAATATTACATATTTTTTCAATGGTTTTCAATATAATTGCATACTCATGATAGTGCTACGTGTAGTTATCATTGGGTTTAATATATAGATGTCTGTTCTTATTTTAGCCTGAGTTTGAAGCGGTCAACTTTGAGCTGGATCTGTGTTTGAATGAGTGTGTGCTGATCATTAATGAGCTCAAGAACTGGATGAAACCAGAGAAGGTTAGTATAACTCTTATAGTATGAAATCCCCCTCCCATCTCCTCCCCTTTTTATCCCCCTCCCCTCTCTATTTTTCCCTTCCATCTACTCCTTTCTCCTCCACCTTCCCCTTCTCTCCCTTCCCTTCTTCCCCCTCCCGTACTAACCCTGTGTACTGGCCATTCATAAGCTCAAGAACTAGATGAAACCAAGAAGGTTAGTACCCCTTTTTAGTATGCACCTCCTCCTCCTCCTCCCCTTCCCCTCCCCCCTCTATTTTCCACTACTCCTTTCTCCTTACCCCTCCACCTTCCCCTTATCTCCCCTCCCCTCCTCCCCCTCCCTTACTAAACCCATGCGCTGGCCATCCCTGTCTTTAAAGGTCCCCTGACATGAAAATATATGTTGACTTATGTTAATGCAACATAATATGTATATAACAAAATCACTAACTGTTCAGTGGAAATATGTGTCCTATATTTTAAAATAAGTTTTCTATATTTTTTCTCAGCACGGAGTTGGACCGCCTCCAAAATATCCTCCAACTCCAGATTCCCCCTGTGACATCATCAAAGGTAGAAATTAGCAGGATGATAGACAGAATTTATGCACAAACTAAACATTGCAATGACTACCTCCGCCTGCCTACAAGAGCATCACATGTCTTCACACAATACCATCTTACAACCTTTCATGTGGGAATAATCATTTCCTTGTGTCAGAAATGTGCTAGCTATGCCACGGAAAAAATAAATTTCCATTGTATAAACATGGTATGCTATTATAAGCACTTGCAGGTAGTCATTGCAATATTTAGTTTTGCATAAATTCTGTCTACTATCATGCTAATTTCTACCTTTGATGATGTCACAGGGGAAATCTTGAGTTGGAGGATATTTTGGAGGTGAGGCTTATCAGTGCTGAGAAAAAATATAGAAAAATTATTTTAAAATATAGGACACATATTTCTATTGAACACTTAATGATTTTGTGATATACATATTATGTTGCATCAACATAAGTCAACATTTTCATGTCAGGGGACCTTTAAAAGGAGTATACTGTACTGGGAAGACAAAAATGCTTTCAAAAGGTGATCGTGACCAATCTTCTTGCCAATGGTCTTAAATCCATGTATTGCCCATTTTAGAAACTTGCTGAAAGTTATTTGCCCTCATATGATCCACATTGGGAGTAATTAGTGATGAAATCACAAATCCTCAAATTGTTCGGGCCGAACATTTCAAGAATTTGTGATTAAATCACTAATAACTCTAAATGTGGATAATTTTTGAGCAAATAACTTTCAGCAAGTTTCTAAATTGGACAATACATGAATTTAAGACCATTGGCAAGAAGATTGCTCACGATCACCTTTTTTAGGATTTTTTGTCTTCCCAGTACAGTATACTCCCTTTAAACAAGAACTGAAAGTAATCTCACTTTGCGCTGATTCCTGTAGGTTGCAGTGCCCCTGGCCGGTGTTGGCAAGCAGTGCTACATCAAGAGAGACCCCCTGGGTGTGATTCTCATTATCTCTGCATGGAACTACCCCTTCCAGCTGGCCGTGCATGGCATCATGGGCGCTATCGCTGCAGGTAGGTAGACGGCACCCTCTAGGGCTCAAGAAAAATTCAAACATGCATGTAAAGATTATGGAGTACTGAAGCATGACATCATATGGGCATGTTGTCAAAGCGAATGGATCTTAAGTATGTGGGTAGAGCAAGCCGCGGTGATCATAGCAGGGACCATCATTGGGAGTGCCCGAGGCTAGCCCGCTAGATGATGTCGGACCAGTGAATATGTCATTTGAGTGATGTTATTTTGAATCGGAAGCTATATAGCGTAACAATGGGTATGATGACGCCACTTTGGTACTGCATTCAAACATGCATAAAGACTATTTGATGGATAAAATCACTCAACTCATGTTGAGTGACCTTCATCCTGTCATGCTTTAACTGCATGCTCATATTAAGTGACCTTGTCTTTGACATTCACCCTGAACACACTTGTCACACACGTATACAGTGAAGCTTTATGCTTGTGATACGTCATAATTATGTTGGGTGACCTTGTCTGTGTCCTTCATCCTGTCACGCTTGTAGCGCACATGATAATGTTCGGGTGACCTTGTCTTTAAACTTCAACCCAATATAGCGAACATTAGTGGTGATGAAGCCGTTATGCTTGTGATACATCAAAATCATGTTGGGTGACCTTCTGTGTCCTTCATCTGGTCATGCTTGTAGTGCATGATTGTGTTGGGTGACCTTGTCTTTGACCTTCACCCCTAACACAGGGAATACAGTGGTGGTGAAGCCATCAGAGCTGGGCCCTGCCTGTTCCAAGCTGCTGGAGGAACTCTTCCCCAAGTACCTGGACCAGGTAAGGAAATGGGACCCCTCCCCTTCTTCCCCTCTCCTTCTCTCCCTCTCCTACTTCCCCTCTCCACCTTTCCTCTCCTTCTCTCCTCTCCTTCTTTCCTCTCCTTCTCTCCTCTCCTTCACACCCTCTTCTTTTCCCAATCTCCTTCTCTTCCTTCCCTCGTCTCTTTTTCTCTACCCTTTCCCTCCACATATTTTTCACTCTCCCCCCCCATATTTCTCACTCTCTCCCCCTCTCTTCTTGCTCTGTTCTCTTCCATTGTCTCTCATCCCCCCCCCCCCAAACCCACACCCATCTCTACATCTTGCCCTCTCTCTCCCTCTCCCCCCACAGGACTGTTTCCAGATCCTGAATGGCGATGTTGCTATGACTACCGCATTGCTGGAACAGAAGTTTGATCACATCCTCTTTACAGGCAGCTCACACATCGGCAAGATCATCCAGGCTGCCGCAGCAAAGCATCTTACTCCTGTCACCCTTGAGCTTGGAGGAAAGAGGTGAGATAGGTGGATTCATCTTCGTAGTACTATACTCCGAAAACACTTTACAAAAGTTCCTAGTGCTACATACATGGCTTCTTGGCTAAAACCAGCCGAGGGTAATGCTGTATATGCCATATATTTCGCGAGTCTAATTTTTCGTGAATCAGGACTTTTCGTCAATTTCGCGAGTGGTTAAATTCGCGATCGTGAACTATTTATATGTGCTCTAAAACATTGTATTCATAGTTTCGGGTGTTGTTAAATTTGCGAATAGCATCTGACTCGCGAAATGCACGAAAATAAAAACCACGCGAAATATGTGCCGTATACAGTAATCTAGCATTTTGGGCAGTACTTGTTGCGTAAGACTTGTAATCGATGGTAACGTTGCTTCCAATGGCATTTTCTCTGGAAAACTTGAATTTTTATTGGCTGTCAAGGTATGTTACCATGGCAGTTACAATTGATTGGGGACTTACCGTTAATTGTAAGTTTTATGCAATGGGGCCCCAATTTTTACCTTTCTCTTCAGTCTTAGTACATCAGCTCCAGCTAAAGGCATTCTCCCCGGGGAGTGGAGATGGTGCACATATGTGAAGCAGCATCGTACTTTATTGTATCCAGTGATCAGGACTATAACTCTCATCTTGATTTTGATCTCCATCCCTAGCCCTCTATTCATTGACACTAACTGCAACATCGACGTGGCCATCCATCGGACGGCCTCGGCTAAGTTCTACAACTCCGGCCAGACCTGCGTGGCGCCGGACTACATCATCTGCCACAGCGCCCTCACGGACAGAGTGGTGGCCAGCATCCGCAAGGCGGTCAAGGAGTTCTACGGTCAGAACCCCAAAGACACCAAAGACTATGGCCGGATGGTCAACGCAAGGCACTTCAAGTAAGACTGCTAAGAGTGCTCTGGGTTTGAAGCCCCTTTCCAGAGGCAACCGTTGACCAAAACTTGGCCAAATCTCTCAACAGTCCTCATGCCCCCCTAAGAGTTGTCACCTTGGAAATGCTCTTAACACATTCTTTACTAAGTCTGCATATTTCTGTGCTGGTTTTTTTTTCCACTCTTTTTTGGGTAGAATTAAGGTTTCCAAACACGTTGAAACGAGTTGATAAACGCAAAGGTGTTTTGATTATGGGGTTTGGAAAGCTGTTTTGAAACACGCAAATTTATACGATCCTAAACGCGTTTAAAGAAGCGAGATGATGGCCAAGCTGTTTTGAAACGTGTTTAAACCACATGTTTTCGGTGACAAGGCCGGTTTTCGACTTGGGCGATCGAGTCGATAAACGCACCGTTTTTTCAAACGCATTTGGAAACGCGTTTGGAAACATGCTCGTAAAGGCCTTTGGAGTTGATAAACGCACAGTTTTGTTTTTGTTGGAAATGCGTTTAAATTTCTGAAAAGTTGATAAACACGGCCTATGATACTGAGCAGCACTACTCTTGTGTTGGACGATAGACGTAAGGCCATGAAGAAACTACAAATTCCTTACAGGCCGCAATTAAGCCACACTTCTTTGGTTACCGCAATTCCATGGCAAATTTTGACCCCCCCCCCCCCCTTGGATCTTGTCAACGGAACACAAGACAGGCCACAAAATTTTTACATGTCGCCTGTGATGCTGTAGTCACTAACTTCGGATTTTTTTTAGAGTAATTAAAATCCATTCATTTTTAATATGCAAATTTATTACTGGTATGCAAATTTCTGCACATATTCCCATGACATTGATTCTTGGAACAAAGTGTGGAGGTGTCCTCCCTCTTTTGTCTTCATACTTCTTCTGCTTCTTCTTCCGTAGCCGTGTGTGTGCGCTCCTAGAGGGGCAAGAGATAGCCATTGGAGGGGAGACGGATGAAGCGGATCTCTACATTGCTCCGACGGTCGTTGTGAACGTCAAGGACACAGACAAGATCATGCAAGAAGAGGTGAGAGAAGGATATTGACAAGGTCACTGAGAATGTGAAGGACATTGAGAAGGTCATTGACAAATTAGGTGAGTAATGTGAAGGACACAGACAAGATCATGCAAGAAAAAGTGAGAGAAGGATATAAACAAGGTTATTGACAATGTGAAGGACATTGAGAAGGTCATTGACAAATAAGGTGAGTAATGTGAAGGACACAGACAAGGTCGTGCAAGAAGAGGTGAGAGAAGGATATTGACAAGGTCATTGAGAATGTGAAGGACATTTATAAAGTCATTAACTAATCTCAATGTGTGAGTTGCTCTCCCATATCTTATGTACTAATTTCTTTGGAAATGTAAATTTTCTCATATGTATTTTCTCATACAAACCATTTGACTTGTGCATTTGATATATCATTAGACACACTTTTTGTCACATGCACTGTATACCTCTATGAAGAAGATTGATTCTTTCCTCACAAACCAGAAAAAGAGCAATTTATGGAATCAGACAGCACCCAACCTATGGGATAGCAACTCGCAGTTGACATCACAAAATCAAAACATCATTACTTTGTTTTTCCTTTGATGGATTTTCATCAAACCTTTACCAGTATGTTGCATTAATTGTTCTGCTATGATTAAAATCAATCTAACATTGGACTGGACTCTGCCTTCAAGGTTGACTCTTGGATAAAGCCGAGATGCCAAGTTCAACAAAATTATATGCGTGATATTTTCATGACTCGGCATCTCGGCGTGCACCCCGACGTACATGTACATTGGATGGTATACATGTATGTACAAGATCCATGGCCATACATACAAAACCATGCGATGCGCGCGCGTGATTCACATGTACATACAAAGTACAAGTCATGCTGCACTGTTCGCTGACTGCACTCTCGATTCGTCTTGCGCGCGCTTGCCGGGCCTATAGACGACTCGAGCGAAGGTGGCCAGTGCAAGTGTATAGTGCAAGTGTATTTTTTTATGTCGGGTCCCGATGCGTGAGAAATATGGGTACAGAACCTGAATGCTTGAAACTTGGTAGCTCTGACAAAGGGTGGTTTTAGTTTCTGTGTTTCTGACTGTAGTGTTTTGTTTCTGGCTTGCTTTACCGGTAACTTTGTCAGATCTTTGGACCGGTGTGGCCCATCTTCAACATTGATACTGTGGACGAAGCTATCAAGTTCATCAACAGCAGGTTAGTCTTTTTAGTGAAAGGGCTTTCTGGGGTAATTTCTATTCACAAGAAATTTTAGGCATACACCCAGTAATAAGGATAGCGTGCTCCATCCTGTAAATGAACGAAAAATTTTGTCTGACTTGTTTTTCGTTCATTTACAGGATGGAGCACGCTATCCTTATAAATGGGTGTATGCCTAAAATTTCTTGTAAAAAGGTCAGTCTTTGTTTCTATGGGATGAATTTGTGCTTGGAAAATGGGAATGATACATTTAATCACACAGTGGTCTTTACTCCATATGCATTGGTGCATTTGTGCATGTAATACACACAAAACCAGTGAAGCAGTAGTTAATCTGGGTCCCGTTGCATGAAACTTACCATTGATAGTAACTTTACCATCAACAGCAACTTCTATGGAAACACAAAACCAGTGAAGCCACAGTTAATCTGGGTCCCGTTGCATAAAACTTACCATTCATACCATTCATTGCTATGGAAACCTTGCTTTTGATTGGCTATCGAGCGATGTGTCCATGCTAGTTACCATCGATGGCAGAGTTATCATCAATGGTAAGTTTTATGCAACAGGGCCCCGATGCACAAATGTTTAAGCATGTTCTGACCGGGCTTTTTGAGAGTAAGTTTTGAAGCCATCAACATTAGGGCCCTGTTGCATAAAACTTACCATTGATGGTAACTTTGCCACCAGTGGTAATCTCTATGGCAACCTTGAATTTGATTAGCTGTCAAGCGATGTTACCATGGTAGTTACCATTAATGGCAGATTTACCATCAATGGTAAGTTTTATGCAACAGGGCCCCGGTGCACAAATGTTTTTAAGCATATTCTGACTGGGCTTTTTGAGAGTAAGTTTTGAAGCCATCAACAGTAGGGCCCTGTTGCATAAAACTTACCATTGATGGTAACTTTGCCACCAGTGGTAATATCTATGGCAAACTTGAATTTGATTAGCTGTCAAGCGATGTTACCATGGTAGTTACCATTAATGGCAGAGTTACCATTAATGGTAAGTTTTATGCAACAGGGTCCTGGTCAGTTTTTACTTCTCCTAAGCTTGTGCCAGATAAATAGAAATCATCCATGTAATCTAGCAGTTTGCTTATAGACAGGGTAGCTATTATTGATGGCAGAGTTACCATTAGTGGTAAGTTTTATGAAACAGGGCCTAAGCCATGTCTGTTTGTGATTCCCCCCACAGGGACAAGCCACTGGCGCTGTATGTATTCTCTAACAATGGGGGCGTGATACAAAAGTTTCAGAACGAGACATCGAGTGGGGCTATCTGTGGCAACGAGTGCTTCGTCCATGGTGGGAGTAAGTATACAATATCCAACAATGACTGTTATTTTTTGTCATATATCTTGAGACAGCGTGTCTGTGTCAACATGCCCTCGGGCAACAGTGAATGACTTTACTTTTGTCGACCCTGACCCACATGCTGTCTCTTTCTGTCATCTATATTCTATTGTATTTTTTACTTTGTTCCGCTACAAGTGTATTTTCTTCTTATAAAATGTTGTCATGACATGTTATTTTCATGGTCAAAGGAATAATAATGATAATAATAATAACAACTAACCATTTAGTATTCCACACATATTTCCATGGAAAAGATTTATTCCTTCATCAGAAACCAAAAAAAAGGAATTCATTGAAATAAAAAGCATGTGATATATGGGAGAGCATTTTGCATGTGATGTCACAAAATTAAAACCTTCACTAATATGTTGCTTTTCAGTTTATTTTTCTGTTTTAATCAAAACCAATTTAACATCGGGGTAGACCTTCCCTTTCACCATTTGGGTGCCAAATAAATGGCTTGTCTATGGGATTTGTGTGTGTTACTTGTTCAAAATGCATCAATGGCGTATAAGAGTTTATTAAAGGTGATATTCATAGGAAATAAAATCAAATAAATATAGTTTATTTTATAATTGAATGAGTTATTAAAGCAATTTATGCAGCTAACATGCCATGAAAGTGTTCAGTTTTGTGTAAAATGAAAGTCAAATTTCACTAAATTGACTCCCTTCCTGACCTACGAAATCGCCTCAGGGAAAGTGGCGTTGTGCGTACGTCACAGCCGGGATATGCTTCACAATGACCATTGTGTATCACACCTGTTAATCCACTAGCAACTGCCATCACAGTTTCATTAACAATGCCTGATGCTTCTGGCGGAACAGAAGCTGCGGATTGGCATGTGTGATGCACAATAACGCCTCCCGTTTCTTACGTCAGACCTAAAGGCCGTTTCGCATGACAGTAGGTCAAATTTGTCCCCGAGAATATGGTGATTGTTTTCACCCTAATTTCGCTTTTTGGAAAGTTATGTATTGTTTGATTGTCATCCGAGCTCATTGTATGGCTTATAAGCTTTCTGTAGATGAATATCTTCATATTTTTATTTTTTTCTCTTTCACTCTCTGTCCTCAGTCGAGACACTGCCGTTTGGGGGTGTGGGTGCCAGCGGGATGGGGTGCTACCACGGCAAGTTCACATTCGAGACGTTCTCCCATCGCAAAGCATGCCTAGTGGACTCCATGTACACCATGTCTGAACTGGCCCGAGGGTGAGTACTCCGTTATTACTGTAAAGTAGTGAATCGTGACGTTATTTTGAGTGTATTGTCAAGACTGGTTCTTAAAGGGCATATACTGTACTGGGAAGGCAAAAAGCCTTAAAAATGTAATTGTTAGCAATCTTCTTGCCAATGGTCTTAAATTCATGTATTGTCTATTTTAGAAGCTTGCTGAAAGTTATTTGCCCTCAAATGATCCACATATAGAGTAATTAATGGTTAATGATTAAATCCTCAAAATGTTTGGGCCGAACATTTTGAGGATTTGTGATTTTATCACTCATTACTCCAAATGTAGATCATTTGAGGGCAAATAACTTTCAGCAAACTGCTAAAATAGACAATACATGAATTCAAGACCATTGGCAAGAAGATTGCTAACAATTATATTTTGAAGGCTTTTTTGCCTTCCCAGTACAGTATATGCCCTTTAACTATGCAGGTAGAGCAAGCAGCGGTGATCACAGGGGAGACTCTACTTGGGAGTACCCGACACTAGCCCGCTAGAAAATAACGGACCGTTAATGTGTTACTGGAGCAATGTTGTTAAGATCCAGCAACCGGCAAAATCATGGATATGACGGCACTACTTTGGTACTCTATATTCTCTGTAATGATATGATTGATTAAATCTTTCTTTGCCAGATAATGGCATGTTAAATGGGTTTAAGATAAGATTTGATTAACTCCATTGGCCCCCTGTCAGGATATGAGAGTTCAACATATTTACAATGATAAACAATAACATGAATACATGCATACACAAAGAAAATTACAGACAAATAACTTCTTCAGTATTTATGGTATTTAACAAATTATTTGCTTTGAGTAAAGGGCATATCGTCGGTGGGCTGTTAAAACCTCGTATCTCAAAAAAACAAAATGTTCAGGAGAGCGAAAAAACATTCTTATTTCTACAAATTATGTGCAAAGGCGTTGTTATGTTAACTAAAGACTGTGTTTGATTATCAATTCAATATGGAATGGTTGAAATGCATGAAAAATAATTTAGATGGCGGGAATTTGAGTTACGAGGTCTTCGCACGAAGTCCGAAATTGAGATACGAGGTTTTCTCATTTCAAATTGAGTTACGAGGTTTTCCTACTTGATCTTAAATGATATACGTGGTTTTCGCACGGTGTCGTACACAGTATTCCATGCTAATATTGTGCAATATGCGCACTTGCGCGCACATACATTCTCAAACACACACACACACACACATACACACACACACATACACGCACGTACACACACACACGCACACACACAAACAGACATACACATGCACACGCAGGCCAAAATACGTAACAAATACATGCAAACCTATGCATGTGACACACGTAAACGTACATAAACATTATAAATGTACGTTAATCTGATGATCTATGCGCGCACACACACACACATGCGCGCACACATACACACATACACGTCCATACGCCGGCCAAAAAAAGACGCAAAAAATACATACATATCCATGCATGTGACCCACGCCAACGTACGCAAACACTATGTCATGTTGTGATCTATGCACACGCACACACACATTGGCGCGCACGTACATTCACACACCGTTGCACATAGTATACGCACACATACACACATACACACATCACCTACATACACAAACCCGACCACACACAAACCCGTGCACGCGCCAGGCCAAAAAGACGCAAAAAGTACATACAAACCCAGCAAAACACATAAACGTTCATGTGATCTACGCGCGCACACAGACACACACATGCATGCTCACATATTCACACACATACCCATTCAAATTATATACGCGCACACACACATACACACAAACAGACAAACATACATGTGTACACGCCGGCACAAAGCGCAAAAGACGCAAATGATACATGCAAACCCTTGCATGTGACACACGTTGACGCACAAAAATACTACCTCACATTAACACCTATACTTGAAACATGCATCAGAATTGCGTTTTAAAACGTGCTTACAAACGCATAAATAATCTATTTAAATTATGCCGAAAAATGATGTGTAATAAATACAATGAAACATCGCAGAACGATGTTTCTCTCCAATTCAGTATTCATTATTCCTGTAGGGGGGGGGGGGGGGGGGGGGGCTTCGTTCTCGCGGTGTAGGGC
>CAVLGW020000268.1:0-20202 GCA_963669155.1 Arbacia lixula
TCACTCCTCAAAGAGCTGGGTGATGATGCCGGTGATGTTGCCGGCGATCCTGCAGGTCGCCAGGGGTGTGAAGGAGTGCCAGCGGGCGGCCATGTTGCAGGCGATGTGCATGTAGAGGGCGGTAGGCTTGTTGTCCTGGTGGGCCTTCAGGATCACCTTCTGCTGGTCCTTGGTCAATGTCCTGCCAAGAGAAGCAGGATACAGGAATCAAATGACATTTTAATATTTGACCTTGACCTGTAACCTTTAACCTTTGACCTACACAACCCAAAATCTAGTCAGCTAATTGCCCTGACATATATTATCATTGTACCAAGTTTGAAGAAATTGGGTCAAATACTTGTTGAGTTATCACATAAATGGGATCCTTACAACCCAGAAGCATAATGCCATCCTGCGACTTCGTTGCGGAGGCACATGAAGCATATTTTGCTCTATATTTCAAGTGTACTCTCAATCTACTCTCAAATTGTAATATTTTTCCATTATACACTGTACCTCTAATCACACTAACGTTAATAAATTAAGGAGGAGCCATTCCATTTTTCTTCTAAACAAACAGAAATCAAGTTGCGGCTTGCCTACAGGCTGGGAAACTAGCCCGAGCGAGCAATCTGGCTGCAAATCTATCAAAGCGACTTGCTATATTAATTCTTAAAAAGCGTCTGGTGAGAAGAAATGGGTTTTCTTGTCTGGTTGGACCCATGATAACAGGTTAATAACAATCTGGGGCCATTTTCCTGAAACAATTACAACTTTAATCCCACATCTTAGTCAGGGTGCGATATCTAGTGTCCAATCCTGACCTCAGCATCAGTACCTTAGCAGGTATCTGCACAATACCAAGATCCTCCCTAGGTCACAGATTTATGCCTGCATATCCCAACATGTATCACGCAAGACAGGATTGAAGCCCAGATGGTACTCCATAACTTAGGACTGATTTTAGCATTGTCATCATTTAATGAAATCCACCCCTGTTACTGGAACGTTTTATCCTACCTGCCAGCGTTGGTGAGTAGAGCTTCTACAATCTCCGCTTTGGATTTGTCATTCAGGGGTTTGATCTGCAGGAAGACAAGCACAATATTTCTTGTTACTCTAAAAATCTAATCTTTACATGTGATTTCGATTTTCCAGGTGTGAAAAATATTTCTCTACATATTCTGGAAAAAATACAGGGCTTTGCTAACCCTTGATCAATGCATTTCTTTCGCAAATATCCTGTTTTTAAATGTGCTTCCTCTCCAAAAAAAGCCACAAATCTTATTTGTATGGGAAAAGCATTTCTTGTTTTTGGTGACTGGTGGGTCATTTCAATGTTCAACTTAACCTTAACATTCTCTATGTTATTTCCTTTTCTGGTTCTCCTCTTCTCTACCTTTCTCTCCCATCGCTTCCCTATCTGGTTCTACTCATTTCCGTCTCTTTTTTTTCCCCAATATCGCCTCAGTTTTCTTCTTAGTTTGTCGGCCCACTTGCTACATATGTCTTCTCTATTTTCTGCCATTGTTCTTTCTGTTCATAAAATTGCTGAACCTCCGTCTTCTCTTGAGCTTTGTTTCTTTGTTTCCTTCCTTCTTTAGTTATCTTTCTTCATCACAAGGTTGCAGTATCCACATTGTTATCCTTCCATGATAAACTTCCTTTAATGGTTGTTTCTTCATTCTCCCGTTTTTAGATTCATCCCCTTGTCTCATCTTCCCCCCACCCCCAAATCTATTTGTTCCGTTTTCCTCTATAATCTTAATTTTTATCAAAGAGCTCCTTTTCCCCTCTCCTTCAATTTTTTTCAAAGCATGCTTTCAAACTTACCTCCTCAAAGAAGTGCATGTCATTGATCAGGTTCTTGATGGCTGACAGGCAAAATCCTGCGTCAGGCCGGATGGTTACCAACATGTGGACGTAATTTGGCAGTTTCCGTGGCAACCACAGTAGGTCCCGCCCTTGGTACTCATCCGAAAGCTGGTCCAGAGAATCCAGGAAGATCACTTCGGATAAAAAAAGATGAAAAATTATGAGATATTTGCTCCTTGAATGAGGGTGTTTGCATGGTGACCTTCGAGAGCTAGATTTAACAGTTCTATTACCATGTGCACTTTTGAGAGGAACTATTGTATGAGCCGTTATTTTTGCTAGGGGTTTATATTTGGTATTTAACAAATCCCTGAAGGGATGCAAATTTATGTAAATCTTGCAAGAGTTCAGATAGAGGTTAAGAACAATTCGAAGTATACATGCCATTGACTAAAGCTTACTGAATGGGTTGTTTTGGGAGGCTTTTTCCAGATGCAAGAAATGTGATTACTGTTTCAGCCCATCTTCATTACTTAGAACAAGGATGAGGTTAGCCAGGGGTAGGACCATTTAAAAAATCTGGGCCATTCAATAAAACTTACTTCAGAGTGGATTTTTTTCATACACTCTTTTCAAAAGATGCCAGAAACAAGATCATAGATACAGCCTCCCTTCACTACTCAGTACAAGGAACAAACTAAAGAGCATGCTGTGATCTAACATGCTAAATATATCTTCCTCGAATCGGCCAGTCTGACTCATTGCATTCCCATTATCTAGCGTGTTGACCACTTTATTAACAGCACAAAAGGTCTAGCCAGGTGAGACACATTTAGAAATAACAGGCCACTAAATCTGCTTACTGAATGGGTTGCTTTGGGAAGCTCTTTCCAGAAGATGCCAGAAATGTTCTTGCAGCTGCTTGTAGTCTTGTGGCAGTCTTGACTCATCAAGACCAAGACATACACAGATCTAAGAGAAATCAAGCAAATAATCAGTACTCTAAAAGGAAATGAAAGTCAAGTCATCAACTGTTCTATTTACAAATTCTATACAGGTAAAACCCCGTTAAAACGAGCACGGGTATAGCGAGAACCCTGTTATTACCAGGACATTTCTTGGGGCCCGATTTTTCTTCCATAGACCTCCGTGTATTCTGTTTTCATATAACGAGATCGGCTATAGCAAAATTTCCTTGTTTCCCTGTACTAGTTATAAAAAAAAATTGGCATCAAATAAGTTGGTACAATGACTCAAAACCAAAAATAAAAGTATAGAAAGACGAAGGTGATTTAACATAGACTGTGTACTAAACATAGATTAACTCTGAATAATTTGACATGCTATGGCTTAATTATGTCTAAATTTCAGCTTGATTGGAGTTGTCACCTTTTGCAATTATTTTTCAATTGTGCCAAAGTTTTTTGCAAACATGTGTACTGTACAGGAGAGACATATTTCACATATGACATAAAAACTGTTACAAACCTGTTCACATATACTGTAGAGGAGGTCTCTGATGTTGGAGGACTGTGGGGTGATGCCAATGAATCTGATCAAGTGAATGGGCCTGAAAGAGATGAGATACAAAGTGTTAACTGCACTGCTTTCTAAAGTATTCACAACATTTAACACTCATTACAAACTGTGTTATAATTGTCGGTAAACTGACTTTTTTTTAAAAGTAATTCAAGAAAAAGAATTGAATCCAGTTGACTAGTTTACCTTTGGGCAACAATGCTGGGATAGCTCTCCAATGATTGGCAGAAGAGCTTGGCAATAAGAGCTGTCTTGCCAGAACCACCGATGCCATGAATGACAAATGGTTTGCCTCCCCCTCCCCCTTGCTTCAGGTATCCCATGAGCTTCTCCAGCACATCCTCCTGACCAATCACAGTGGCCGCACGCTCGCGGCAGAACATGCTGTGGCGAAGGACCTCCTGATAGATTGCATTGTCCATTTGCATCAATGCTACCTTGGCATCTAAAAGAAAGGGAATTGAATTTCATTGAACGGAATTGAATCTATATTTTCAAGCATTATAAACTACAGAAATTTCACTGCGCAAAGTCGTATGCCTTAGCCCTCCTGCGCTAATTCTGACTGCCCTAATCTCTAATAGAAAAAGTTAATCGTTCAATGCTTGGAAAACTTGCTTTTTGGCTATGACGTGTGACTTAATTGAAAGAAAACTGGCACATATCATTGTACCTAGTTCGATGATATTTGGTCAAATATTTCATGTAAACAGCAAAATTTCACAATTCGACCTTGAGATGTTACTTTTTATTTATCGAAACCAAAATACAATCAGTTAAGTTCCTGTCCTACATTATCATGCTATCAAGTTTGGTTTAGTCAGATATACCTTGAGTTATTAAATAGAAAGTGACATTTTAGAAATTGATCTTTGACATATCTCACCCAAAATATAATCATCTAATATTTGTCCTCGCATATATCATCATTGTACCAGAATTTGGTCTAATATTTCTAGATTTATCACATTAAAAAGTGAAATTTTGGATTAGATCTTCACTTGTGACCTTTGTTCTAAATGACTCAAAATATAATCAGCCTAACTGTTCTGTAACATATTATCATTGTACCAAGCTTGATTAAAGAGTGCGATTATTTCTAAAGTAAATGTGATTCGGACAAATAGACAAACAAATTCCGAAACATACAGGAATGCCATGTGGCCAAACAAGTACACAGTGTAAACTTCTGGTCTGTGAATGACAGTGAAATCAAAAGAGAGAGAGATATTCATATATATATATATATATATCTAACAAGTGGGAGAAAGGGGAAGAGAGAGAGAAAGGGTAGGAGGAAGGAACGAGAAAATTTAAAAAGAGATGGACACAGAGCGATTTGGATGGCTTGGCAAACTCACGACACTTGATGGAGTCGATCATGAAGTGACAGAATTTGTCCAAGAAGTCTCTGAGCGTGACTTTGTTCTTCTCATCCTTCATCATTTCCTCATTACCTGAATGGTACTTCAGGGAGTACCTTAACAAACAAATACAAATACAAATAGAAACAAAAACAAAATCAAATGAATAAATACACAAATAAACATTCACTTCAATGAAGAGACATAAATGGAACATGGAGTGAGCACACCAGTGACAGGTTTAAGTATTTATGAACTTGCATGTACTCTATACTGTCATAACTACTCACTCTGAACATATAGTGTATTGCCAAACAAATTTATTTTGTGTCAACTTTCTTTCCATCAATATTCTACAAATTTCCCGTAGGCCACTTGTAGCTTCCTGACTTTACTTCACGTATTTTGATGTCTTTAAGTATTCTAATGAGAAAATTATTTTTTCTCAACAAGCCTTTTTTTTTTGGTAATGTATTAAGGAATTCCTCCCCTTGTGAAGTTAGAGGTTATGACATTCGCTTGTGTCCAGTGATTAGGATTCAATGGGTGGAATGCACACTAGTCAAACTTTGGACAGACCTTGAATAGGCTTTGGGATTACCACTAGTAACATAATAAGAATAATAAGAATTTAAATGACGTGTGGTCTTTATATATAGGCTAAATCATACAAGTAATCACACACCCGTCGTCACTTACTCGTATAGCGCACTCGGGGGCAGCTTGGCAAGCAACGCTTCCTTCAGTTCACCCAGCTTCCTCTGCTTCTCGGCCTGCTCTACGGGTGAGCCGCTGTCGACGAACCGCTTGGCGTAGGGGTCGTTTGGGTCGAGGTTTGAGATGTGGCGGGTGAAGGTAAAGCAGCGCGGTTCCCCCTTGGACTCAGAGAGTCCCTTAAGACCTACATGGATCTCACCTGCATGGAGAGTCAACCACGAGCAGAAAAAAGGACATCAGTTGCATTATCACACAAAAATTCTCCCTACCGGATATGGGGGAAATAAGGCACTGCACAGAAACATCAGGATTTTTCTTGCTGTCCTGTCTGCTCCCCATCACATACACAATGACAATGACAATGGCAATGACAATGACAATGACAATGACAATGACAATGACAATGACAATGAATTTACTTCTTTGACGGCCCCCTCAGAGTCTTCAAGGAAGATACAAATGGGGGAGGGGGGGGGGGGAGGGGGAAGAGTTATTAACACTTAGAATACTTGTGAAAAATTGTAAACTGACTTGCGATTGATATCAATTGTAACTATGTTCATTCAAGAAAGGGAGTTGGACTTGCGATTATGTGATACCAACCTTCTGTGATGGACTGGGTAGTGTTTGCGACAAACGCTGGGTCCATGCCGGCATACCTGACAGCCCTGAAGATACAGGTCTGCAGGACGGTGAACACCTTGTACCACTCGGCAATCTCTGGGCCAGACAGATCACTGTTATGGCTGAAGAAATTCTTGAACTTGGAGTCAATCGGCTGGAGTAGGAACTCAGAGTCTTCAAGGAAGATACAAATGGGGGAGGAGGGGGGGGGGAGGGGGAAGAGTAATTAACATATTTTGCTATGAAACATGGTACACTTATAATGTCCGCTAATGCATTATTTAAGTGGGTACAGTAGTTATTGAATTCAAGATCAACAACAACAACAACAACAACACACCAGAGCAGGTACACTTGAAATCTAATCTTGGAATCTAATGTTCTTCTGTAATACATACCAGTATATCTGAAGATATTTGTAAACATCAAAATGTGCCAATTTCAACAAACTTGTTGCAAGTAGGTACCAGTAGAAGATTCAGTATATTTAGGGTTGAACAGCGCTAACCTACATGTAGATTTGTAGGTGCATTTTCTGACTGACTAGGTTGCTGAGTGTTCAAATCTATCTTGTACTTACCTTAACGATGCCATCAACTTAAAGTCTATAAACATTTCAATTTCCCCCTCCTCTTTTCAGTGGAAAAAGAAAAGATAGCTAGTTTGTATGTCCAGTCTGAGATATGATTAATGTGTGAAAGAAAAAAAAAACCTCTGCTGGAATAAACAGCACAACAGTGCAAGATACAATCAAGCTTTCTGTAAAATGATTCAAAATGCTGTTTCCAGCTCAAATTGGATTGCTAGATGGTGAACCTAGCTTCAACCTTGTGGAACAATCTCCCAGAACACTTAAAAAAACATTGATCCAATTTATAAATTTAAGGTAAGTTTAAAGAGGCACTTATTAACATTTTATGTGTGCATTTTTGTTGTGACTCAGTACATCTCATATCATGTATCTTGTACTTCTCTACAGCGCATAGGCCGGGCATGTTTAATCACTGTTATGCACTATACAAGAATCTCTATCTATTATCACCATTATTAAAAATAATGCTGAAGTCTGACCCACCTCCAAGGGCATTGGTGTCTTCTTTGTACCATTCCTTCATCAGCTGGACACCTTTTAACGACTCATCAGTCTCCTCTTTCTCAAGATGCTGCAAGATCCGGTGGTACTCTGGCATCTTGAACTTGGGTGGGATCTGCCGGTAGCCGTACTTATCGCCCAAGATGGCCACAAAGTAGGGCCCAATTGAGGAGTCCCTGTAGGATGGGGAAGAGAGCAAGAGCAGAGAAACAAAGGAGTGTTCAATCCAGCAGAATCTTGGCAGAATGAAATTCAAATCAATTGATATTCGCTCATTTAAATATCAGACTGTTTCCATAATAACCCACAGGTTCAACAGAAAACAAATCATATTTTCAGAACACAAACAAGGTGGTTCGCGAACCATGAGTCTCGCCTGATTTCGCAATCGATAAACAGCGCTAAGTTTTATATTTAAAATGGTGCCGAGATGACATTTGACCTCATCATCCTCATCAGCACACATGGTATTACCCAAGGATCATTTGTCCCAAGTGTGATCACAATTGATGCAGAAATAAAGAAATGAGAGCAAGTCAAACAAAAACTTTGAGAAAAAATGATGCACATGCCCTCATATCATGGAAGTCTTTTCTAAAATTGAATTGAGAGAGGACCTCACCTGCACCTCTCCACCTCATGGTAGCAGATATCAGCTGCCATGTGTCTGTTGGACGCTCCCTGCCTGATGCCCCATCGGAAGTCCACCACGTTGAAGTCCATGCCAATCTGGCGGCAGTACTCCCTGATGAAGGGGTAGGCGTCCATCAGCAGTAGGTCCCGCTCCATCATGGTGTCCGTGAACGTGGAGCTGATGAACACCCAGACTGATTGCCCGACCTGGATGGATCCGCTTTGAGGGAGGGCGCCACGCATCATGGCGCGGTACTGGTCCGTACTCTCCAGCTCCTCCCCCGATGCGGCCTCCATGTTCTGCTGCTCGAGGAGGAAGTCGCGGGCGGCGTTGCGGAGGATGCTACGCCAGGGCTCACGCTCACTGCGCACCGTGCTCCATAGGCCGCTCTGAAGGAGGTTGAAGCGGATGGCGGCCTTGAGGCCCATCCACGCCTTGTTCCTCTGGTAGCCAGGTTTGTTGGCCAGGGCTGGGATCTGGGTGATGGAGCTAGAGGTCCCCATCTTTGCCTAGTGGTAGCTTGCAAGTTGCATCCAGGCACAGAATTATGGCTTATCAGTCCGTCTGCGAGTCCAAACTGCAGCAGCTAAACTTCCAAAGGTATACTGTCCAGGTACGAACCGTTGTCAGTCAGTCAAGAGTCTAAATCAATGGGTAAGGCTGAGCTACATATATAGAAATTTAGTGGTCCAGCTGAACGCTATGTGCACATACAGGACTGACAAGTCAGCCCAGCTTAGTCTATTCTACCACGAACCACATTTTTGGTGGTAGTGATAACATCTGCAGACGTTTTTTTCATTTGGGTGTTACTAGGAAGGAATCATGGAGGAGGTGACTCACAGAAATCAGCACTCCTCATCTTATACTACACCCTCACTCAGGAACATTCTCCAAGCTGATGGCAGGATGGAGAATCCAGCATTCTGTATGGTTAAAGGCAAGAAATATTCAGAGATATTATTCGTCACTACTTTCCACACACTGATGATAAGTGTTGCAACTTAAGTTTCTGAATGACTTATTTTGTTAGCCTACGATCACACAACCCCCCCCCCCCCCTCCTGACATTTTGAACACAAAAATTGGGCCTTGTTCAGGGCCTTGGGGCAGTTCCAAAGTGCGCTCAACCAAGAAATCTGTTTTTCTTTCTCTCCCCCTATCTTTGTCTTTCTCTACTGATGAACTGGTAACATTACAAGAAGAGGAGAAGAGGAGTGACGGAAAGAGAGACAAGGGCAGGAGTAGGGAGAATGGGAGCGAGGGGAGAGAGAGAGAGAGAGAGAGAGAGAGAGAGAAAGAGAAAGAGAGAGAGAGAGAGAAAGAGAGAGAGAGAGAGGAGAGAGGAGAGAGGAGAGAAATAGGGGGGGGGGGGGGAGAGGAATCTGAGGCTTTACGAAGACATGAGGAAGAGGACAAGTTGAGAGAAAATGAGAGAGAAGAGGCATTGAGAGAGTGGTGTATTGCAAATGTACAAGACTGGCCCTAAACTAAAGGATGTCATTCATAGCTTGCTTTCTTTCCGCTGCACTGTATACACATGTGCCAACATATACAACCATTTCACTCCCTTCTCTTGTTTACAAACTTATCCTCTCTGGCCGGCTGCGGGAGCCTTGGGTATCAACAATCCTTGATTGGAGTGGACAATGCTCTGCCTTCGCGTACGCGCGAAAATTTTTGAAATGCTAGAAATGGCCTGAATAAAAGGCTGAAACATATATAAAACAATTTTGAGTTAATTTGGAGCATTTTAAAATTTTGCGCGCGCATTTATGCACTAACTTACACCTAAGCGCGTGTTTTTTTTCGATTAAATTAATTGTCTTGTCATTAATTTTATGCATGCCTAATTTCATTACACAGAAATGACCAGTTCTAAACCTACATGAAATAACACATTTTCATTAAATTGCTCTTGCATGATGTCACGATTATGTAATGACCTTGAAAAGTATTATTTCACAAGTTCACATATATACCTATACATGGTAACAATTTGATAAAACATGACACATGCATCATTGAGATTTGAACGGAACAAAAAAGTGGGGGGCAATATAGACCAGAAAATCAGTCTCTATAGGACATTGGATCCGCTGAGATTGCATCTGGCTCCTCTGAACGCCCTATTTAGAGACTGAACATTGCACCTGTACACTGTATGGCGATCGATGCGAGTCGCCATTTTGAATATGAAAACGCTAATGATAATGCATATATGAAAAAGTAATTTCACGCATGCGCACATTTTTTTCCCGCTCGTTTGCCGTGTGCTGTTTTTTTTCGTCGAACCGATTGACGATTTAAATATTCATAGCCAACAACCCGTCGAACAATCTGATTGGTCAAATTTATGTCAGACTCGAGCAGATTGAAAATGTCTGCGATAAACGTGTGATCGGCAGAAAGTAAGTCTTTAATTTTCACCTTTCTATACATTTGGTGGAATCTTAGTCCTAGAATTTATAAATATATAATATAGATCTAATTTTGATGTAAGTAAATTTGTTGCATCATAGCTTGAAAGATGTTAGATTTTGAAACGAAGTCGCTGTCTAGTTCCAAAATCCGTTTTCCCATAGACTTTGCACTAATTCCTCTAACTTTAGCAGAAACCTTGTATTTGCTTGTACACATAAGAACCCCGCCACTGTGCGTTCGGTGTGGATGTACCGTCTCTATTCGGGGGGTATGTCCAAAAATGTCATTTTGATTAAAGAATGCCCCCGAATGAGACAGTTATTCCTGTCTAGTAGGGGCAATATGGCCATGGAATAAAAATAAATAAATAAAAAAGAAAAAAAAAAGAAAAAAGTTGTAGTTCTCGAGACTGGTCTTGGTCTCGAGACCAGTCTCAAGATCAGGATTTTTTTTCTTGGTCTTGATCTCGGTCTCGAACCCTCTGGTCTTTGTCTTGTTCTTGGTCTTGAGCCTTTCTGGTCTCGGATTTTACGTCGAGACCAGCACGAGACCAGCTACTAAAATTACGATACTACACATAAATCATATTGATAATGCATGTCGGAGAAAGGAGATACGATACATCACTCTCCTTGGTCGGAGAGCGTACAATTTGGAGTTACAATCATCCCTACTATACTGTGCAAGCCTGCCGCCGACCCGGCCCGGCCCCTGCCCGATCACTGCATAGCACGGGAAGCGTGTGATGCAGATTAGCGAGCATGCAATATATGTGCCAACATCACACATGCAAAGCGCATCACACTGGGTGCGTCTTTATGCGAGCCAAGAGGTCAGTGTTGCGAGTTGGATCGATGGTGTGTAGATGTAGTAAAACTCTCCAAGCCAGCTCTCAAGCTGTGCCATGCTGCACGCGTGATCGCATACAATACACGTGTGAGACTGTTAAAAGTGTATGAGAGTCCCCCTCCCGGCCGAGATAATGTATTGTTTATGTTTTTGGCACGAAGCTCGCTAGTGCGAATAGCGTAAAGAAAAAATTACTAGAGGAGCCAACACTATGTCTTAATTACGCCAAATGAAAAGACGTCATGGAGCTGCAAAAATTACTAAATTATGTTGAAATAATTCCAAAATGTGTGCCGCTGGGACGACTAAAAAGTTTTACAAGTTTTACCATACAAAAAACAAAACAATAATCATGCTAAAATGTAATTGTGTACTAAATCATGGCAGTGTCTTCACTTGTTTCTACCGGAAGAAGAAAAACTCATGCTAAATTAAAGTACTGATACTGATAGATAGCCGTCTTCAGTTGTACAGACAGAAAAAACAAGGCATTAGCAATATTGTGTCTCGCCCACTTGCGAAAATAACCGGAAATATCGCGATCTCCGTTGCTACGCAAAAGAAAACTGAAACAAACAAATAAGCAACTTTAAACAGACAACATCAAAATCAGGTGCAAAATAGTGACTTTGAATAAATTTGCATAAATGTGCATGAGTAATGTTTGCCTAAATCTACATCAGTAATGCTCACACATGCTCACACAATTCTGTGCACAAGTTAGGAAGCTTTCACCAAGAGTCTTGCAAGTAAACTTTAATGTATGACCTCAAATGACCTTTGACCTTATCATGTGACCTCTTACAGCACAATAACATGCAGGTGCCCCAGTGCATCCATCATCCAAGTTTGATTGCCATTGTAGCAACATGTGATGAGTTATGTGTGATAAGAGAGTCTTGCAAGTAAACTTTAACGTATGACCTCAAATGACCTTTGACCTTATCCTGTGACCTCCAACGGTACCATAACATGAAGGTACCCCCAGTGCATCTATGACCCAAGTTAGGTTGTAATCCAAGCAACCTATGTGAAGTTATTTGTCAAAAGAGAGTCTTCCAGGTAAACTTTAACGTATGACCTCAAATGACCTTTGACCTTATCCTGTGACCTTCAACAGCACCATAGCATGTAGGTACCCCCAGTGCATCTATGACCCAAGTTAGGTTGTAATCCAAGCTACCCATGTGAAGTTACTTGTCAAAAGAGAGTCTTGCAGGTAAACTTTAACGTATGACCTCAAATGACCTTTGACCTTATCCTGTGACCTCCAACGCCACCATAACATGAAGGTACCCCCAGTGCATCTATGACCCAAGTTAGGTTGTAATCCAAGCAACCCATGTGAAGTTATTTGTCAAAAGAGAGTCTTGCAGGTAAACTTTAACGTATGACCTCAAATGACCTTTGACCTTATCCTGTGACCTCCAACAGCACCATAACATGAAGGTACCCCCAGTGCATCTATGACCCAAGTTAGGTTGTAATCCAAGCAACCTATGTGAAGTTATTTGTCAAAAGAGAGTCTTCCAGGTAAACTTTAACGTATGACCTCAAATGACCTTTGACCTTATCCTGTGACCTCCAACAGCACCATAACATGAAGGTACCCCCAGTGCATCTATGACCCAAGTTAGGTTGTAATCTAAGCAACCCATGTGAAGTTATTTGTCAAAAGAGAGTCTTGCAGGTAAACTTTAACGTATGACCTCAAATGACCTTTGACCTTATCCTGTGACCTCCAACAGCACCATAACATGAAGGTACCCCCAGTGCATCTATGACCCAAGTTAGGTTGTAATCCAAGCAACCTATGTGAAGTTATTTGTCAAAAGAGAGTCTTGCAGGTAAACTGTAACGTATGACCTCAAATGACCTTTGACCTTATCCTGTGACCTCCAACGCCACCATAACATGAAGGTACCCCCAGTGCATCTATGACCCAAGTTAGGTTGTAATCCAAGCAACCCATGTGAAGTTATGGATAATAAGAGAGTCTTGCAGGTAAACTTTAACATTTGTGACGGACGACGGACGACGGACGACGGACGGACGACGGACGGACGACGGACGGACGCCATTTGGATCCCTTAGTCTCGCCTTCACCTCCGGTGGGCGAGACAAAAAGCTAAATGGCAAAGACAAAGTGTGTATAGCAAAGGTCCCCAAAGGCCACCATTCAATAACTAAGGAATTTTGCAGATAAACACAAATGAACATCTTCACAATGAAACAGATTTTTACATGAAATGCCTGATATCTTTTTCTATTTTAGTTGTTTTTTGTAGTAGTTATCATTTGTACTGTACATAAATATACGCTTTTTATGCAAGCATTGAATTTCTTCATTCTAATGCTAATTCCGAACAGTATTTTTTTTTTTTTTGGGGGGGGGGGGTTGCTAAAACTGATAAACTGAGGCCCAACCCTGCCAAATAAAATAATATCATGGAATCAAAAAACAAATTAAAGAAAAAAAATAACACAGGAATAAATGTGAATGTATACATTTCATTATTCTTAAAACATTTTCATGGGATCATATATTCACATTTCCTTTCATTAAAGTTAAATTAAGAGGAAAAGTATTAAAACAAGCGTGGGAAACAATAATTCTAGAAATGTAATGTTTTGTTTGTATTTGTTAGCGAATAGTGTGTATTTAGTTATTTCCTTGCTGTATCGTTGCATTAATTTGTAAAAGGGATGGTTGAGTATTGGTAATTCCCGAAATGCCCCTTGTCACTAAGTTGATTGGTTTTTAATTCCTATTGAAAGTTAATTAAATGAAATGTGTGGCAGAATAATTCTCTCTCAAATGCTCTTATAGTTGAAAAATATTTTTAATAAGTCGCCTGGCCAGGCGACTTTTTAGATAATGCAAGAAATGCATAATAGATTACTTTTAAAAATCAAAGTAAGTTTTTGAATAGTTCTTGATAATATCCCTATTCAGTAATTATTTTAACAAAATAGGAATTGCACAATTTTGTATGAAAAATTGCTAAAACCAATAAGTCTATAGAGAATGCCCTCGAGTTGTCACAGGTCTTTTTGAATGATGACAGGGTTTTTTACATTGTATTAGTGTATACATCTCGAAAATGGTGGAGTTATAATTATTCATTTATATCATTATGGTGCAGGTTTTGGTTACTAAGATAAAGTTTGACCAATACTCAATTTGCCTGACCTATATATAAGTAACGTGTATGTGTTTGTAGAGAAAAACGAATGTTTTCCGAATCTGTTTCGGAAAACAATCATCATTCTTGAAATGAAGTTGTGTTTATTTTGTATGCCTTGTGTCTTTGGCATTATTAAAAAAAAAACTTCACAGTATTTGATACGTTTTTCAGGAGCTCGGGCAAATATGTTCATGCAGAAATAAAGAAGTATATAAGAAGAATATATAAGTAACTCAAGTCATGTGTATGTGTTTATAGAGAAAAACGAATGACGAATATATTTCGGAAAACAATCATCATTCTTGAAATGAAGTTGTGCTTATTTTGTATGCCTTGTGTCTTTGGCATTATTATAAAAAACTTCACAGTATTTGATGTTTTTCAGGAGCTCAGGCAAATATGTGCATGCAGAAATAAAGAAGTATATAAGAAGAATATATAAGTATTAAGTAACTCAAGTCATGTGTATGTGTTTATAGAGAAAAAAGAATGACTTGAATATATTTCGGAAAACAATCATCATTCTTGAAAGAAGTTGTGTTCATTTTGTATGCCTTGTGCCTTTGTCATTATTAAAAAAAAATCACAGTATTTGATATGTTTTTCAGTAACTCAGGCAAATATGTTCATGCAGAAATAAAGAAGTATTTTTCCCCATCATACATATTATCACGATCCTGGATCCTTTGTGCAGTTTGTTGCTAAACTACTAGCTACTGACTTGTATTGTGCATTTAACTTTGAGCATGCCTGTGAAGTGATTGAAAAAGCACATTGAAAGTATAACTTTTTTAAAACAATTTTTTCATTTAATTCAGCCATATAGAAGAATATTACAGACTGCTAATGTTGTGCAAGTTGTGCAAGTATTAGACAGTTTATACTCATAACCATAGTCCACAAATAACGCGTGTTTCCTCAAAACTAGTAGAAATTTAAATACTGGTGAGTGGTCTTGGTCTTGGTCTTGATCTCGTAATTTGGTGTCCTTGGTCTCGGACCTCTGTTCTTGATCTTGAACCAATTTTTTGGTTCTTGATCTTGGTCTCGGGGTGTTTGGTCTTGGTCTTGATCTTGGTCTCGGATGGTCTGGTCTTGACTACAACACTGTTTGTCTTTCTCTACTGATGAACTGGTAACATTACAAGAAGAGGAGAAGAGGAGTGACGGAAAGAGAGACAAGGGCAGGAGTAGGGAGAATGGGAGCGAGGGGAGGGAGAGAGAGAGAGAGAGAGAGAGAGAGAAAGAGAAAGAGAGAGAGAGAGAGAAAGAGAGAGAGAGAGAGGAGAGAGGAGAGAGGAGAGAAATAGGGGGGGGGGGGGAGAGGAATCTGAGGCTTTACGAAGACATGAGGAAGAGGACAAGTTGAGAGAAAATGAGAGAGAAGAGGCATTGAGAGAGTGGTGTATTGCAAATGTACAAGACTGGCCCTAAACTAAAGGATGTCATTCATAGCTTGCTTTCTTTCCGCTGCACTGTATACACATGTGCCAACATATACAACCATTTCACTCCCTTCTCTTGTTTACAAACTTATCCTCTCTGGCCGGCTGCGGGAGCCTTGGGTATCAACAATCCTTGATTGGAGTGGACAATGCTCTGCCTTCGCGTACGCGCGAAAATTTTTGAAATGCTAGAAATGGCCTGAATAAAAGGCTGAAACATATATAAAACAATTTTGAGTTAATTTGGAGCATTTTAAAATTTTGCGCGCGCATTTATGCACTAACTTACACCTAAGCGCGTGTTTTTTTTCGATTAAATTAATTGTCTTGTCATTAATTTTATGCATGCCTAATTTCATTACACAGAAATGACCAGTTCTAAACCTACATGAAATAACACATTTTCATTAAATTGCTCTTGCATGATGTCACGATTATGTAATGACCTTGAAAAGTATTATTTCACAAGTTCACATATATACCTATACATGGTAACAATTTGATAAAACATGACACATGCATCATTGAGATTTGAACGGAACAAAAAAGTGGGGGGCAATATAGACCAGAAAATCAGTCTCTATAGGACATTGGATCCGCTGAGATTGCATCTGGCTCCTCTGAACGCCCTATTTAGAGACTGAACATTGCACCTGTACACTGTATGGCGATCGATGCGAGTCGCCATTTTGAATATGAAAACGCTAATGATAATGCATATATGAAAAAGTAATTTCACGCATGCGCACATTTTTTTCCCGCTCGTTTGCCGTGTGCTGTTTTTTTTCGTCGAACCGATTGACGATTTAAATATTCATAGCCAACAACCCGTCGAACAATCTGATTGGTCAAATTTATGTCAGACTCGAGCAGATTGAAAATGTCTGCGATAAACGTGTGATCGGCAGAAAGTAAGTCTTTAATTTTCACCTTTCTATACATTTGGTGGAATCTTAGTCCTAGAATTTATAAATATATAATATAGATCTAATTTTGATGTAAGTAAATTTGTTGCATCATAGCTTGAAAGATGTTAGATTTTGAAACGAAGTCGCTGTCTAGTTCCAAAATCCGTTTTCCCATAGACTTTGCACTAATTCCTCTAACTTTAGCAGAAACCTTGTATTTGCTTGTACACATAAGAACCCCGCCACTGTGCGTTCGGTGTGGATGTACCGTCTCTATTCGGGGGGTATGTCCAAAAATGTCATTTTGATTAAAGAATGCCCCCGAATGAGACAGTTATTCCTGTCTAGTAGGGGCAATATGGCCATGGAATAAAAATAAATAAATAAAAAAGAAAATTCGGACGAAATTAACAGGTGATATGGCAGACCACCTAAAAAGGAAGAGCATTATGTTTTGGATACTGTAAATACTGTAACATATTTAGCATTTGCTAGCTGCATTGTTTTATATATGGTCACTAGCCCAAGCCGGCCATACCCAGTGGTGGGCAGGCCGGGCCGGGCGAGTCCCGGCAGCGGTGCGGTGCAGTGCAAGCCAGTCAAGCCAATCACTGATTGAATCAGGTCAGGAAAGACCAAATCCAAGTCAAAGATGATTTGCTTATTTGTAATGCATGCTCTTTCTTGCCATATAAGGTTCCAGCATGAATGAGAATTTACTCCAATACTCTTTAAATATGAGATAGCAAATGCAATACTCACATCAAATAGCTGGCTCGGTTGAAAAAGTAGAACAAGTAATGCCAAAAATTGGCCCCGCACGCTGGCTATTGACGTACATCTAGCTCGCTGGTTCCGTTTACCGGGCAACGTTATTCTTTTTTCAGTCGTATTTTGAAGTTTGTGTGATTTCCTAGGTGCTAATTTAATTTCCTCACAAATTCATAGAGGTTAAGATAATATAATGATATAGAAAAATAATATGTTTATTACATGAAATAATGTTATAACTTTTATGTTAATCCTCATAACTTGTTACTTTCCTTTTACGTAAGTCGTGTTTAGTTGTATGATTTTGAACGCATTGCCCGAGACTAAAGAAGCCTGTAAACTGGGCTGGCATAACAGGCAGGTACTATGCACACGCGTACATGTCCGGAATCGGCAGCTATAATGGGGGAAATGATTGTTTGATTGATTGATTGGGTAAGACTGGGAGCAAAGCTTGAAGTCCGATCCATCATGGCGGTACGTGGTTGGGCCTGGAAACATTTTCTTTTTCATAGCCTACAACCGATTTCCTATTTTTAGATATAAAATTGTTATAAAGATTGTTATGGTTCCTGATCTGTAAACATTACGGTGCTTTCTAACAATGCTAACCTTGATTTTGTGTTGATTCAAATTGGCAGCATGTGTCCCGTCGCATTCAAGTTCAAGTTTATTTGTCTTTCTTCAGATACAATTTTACAAATTAACAACGAGTGACAGTGTACATAAAGAAACAGTAATATGGAACAAGTTTAAATGTTGCATCAGAGAGAAGATAGAAAGACGAGGAGACCTTATGTAAGGTTTCTTGGAGTTACAGTTGACGATCATTTAACTTGGAAAGATCACCTTAGTATTGTTTGTACCAAAGTCTCAAGGAGTGTTGATGTGATTTCCAAGTTACGCTTTTTTACCAAAGAAAACTTTAATAACTCTTTATAATGCTGTCATTATGCCCCACTTAACTTATTGTAATGTTGCATGGGAAAACTCATATAAACAAGTTGATAGTCCTTCAAAAGAAAGCCATCAGGATCATTACAAATTCAAATTACAGCAGTCCAAGTGCTCCTTTATTTCTTCAACTTCAAGTGCTGCCTCTTGATGAATTAGTTTCTTTAAATTGTTTGATATTCATGTACAAATCTCAATCGGCACAAAATAGTTCTTTTTTAAAAGATGTGTTCATCATAAATTCTACTGCTCATCAGTACAATTAACACGCGTCAAAGAAATCAAATTCATCAACCTCTCGCAAGGACTCAAACTGCTTTGAACTCTTAATTGTAGTTGTTTGCATAATGGAACAAGTTTCCACAAAACATCAGGTCAAGTCCAACACTGTCTAAATTCAAACTTTCATGTCGGAAATATCTTTTTGAGAATTTACAGAACAAGTTAAAGTAAATAACGGAAAGTCATGTATGTCTGTGTGTTTGCGGCGTGTGTATGTGTGTGTGTGTGTGTGTGTGTATGTGTGTGTGATCTTAAACTTTTATTTTACTCCTTAGTTATCATTGTAAATATGCCATTCGTTATATATTTCTTTTTGTGTGTGTCTATACTGTACCTTGTAAGGGGCCCCTATCACAATTAGCTCTGCTTTCTCCGGGGTCCCAAACCTATCATGTTCTTTCTTTGTCAATTAATTGTTAAAATGTTGTTTTCTTGATTGGTTTGAATAAACTTGAACTTGAACTTGAGATAAATGAACTTTTTCGATTGCAGCAAGTCATTTTTAACATGCCTAGGTCTGCAATGCACGCGTGTACGCAGAAGAAATTTGAAGAAAAATTGAAATCTAAATAAAAAACACGATCAAATAACAGGTGTGAGTCTCTACGTAGATTGTAATAATTTACAATAAGTTGTTTTACATGTAAAGCGCATTTCATGACACTGATCCGTCGCGCTTTACAAGGTTGCCTGAAATATTTATACAATAATGCGTTATATAAACTTATTTGATGAAACATCGACACGCACAAACATAGCAGTGAAGAAGAATACAAAGTCCTTTGGAAATAACTGATACTCTCGGACTTCATTCACAGCTAATATCCAACATCACACACACCTCAAACAGCAAAACACTCAAATAAATATATGTTTTCTCTCATTTTGGGAAAAAGTTGCGTTTTAATATACTGAGTGTAGGCTGACCTACTCATGCATGGTCATGAAGAGTGTTACCAGCCGGCTCCACGATGTGAGCACTAACTTAAGTCATGAAGACAATAGTATTTAGATTTACATGTACGTTAATGACCTACTTTTCCATCAGTAATATACACGAATCCCATAGCGATTTTTTTTTGCCGGAATAGTTTGTTTGGCACACCAGAGAGGTGTAAGGAATGGATTCAGCACGAAGTGTAATGTATTCCTACAGCAGTCGCTGTAGGATTGATATCACAATGGAATATTTGACGCGCATGGCTCTTTGATCAATCGACGGATCGAGATCCGCCGCCAAATTAATGCAAGCATGACAAAATGTAGGATGCATTTTGAGAAATATATATTTCGAACCATGAACTGAAGTGCATGTGCAGTAATATTACATCTTAGAAAGAAACGATTCTGTGAATTTCAGATTATAATAAGGAGAATATAATGTAAAAAACATGCCAGAGAAATGCCTCCACTAGCACATTAAGCAATCAAATATTCTAAAAAATGTCTTGTAAATAGTTTATTGATTGTTTCATCTTCCATGGAAACAACCTCAATTTTGTGTGCGGAGGTGTCCGAAAAAGTTACGGACCAAATTCTTTCTACAATTTTCTCAAAATTTCCCTTCGCTCACCCCAAAACTAATTCATACATGTAAGATCAGCTACGAGCTC
>CAVLGW020000269.1:0-20154 GCA_963669155.1 Arbacia lixula
CATATTCATGCACGTACAGAAACGGATCGAGAGAGGAGGGTGCACTGGTCCACGTTTCCGTAGGTCAGTGGTCTAGTACAATACATCTGGTCATAGTGTATCGCCCTGGGATCCACCGAGGCTGTTTAATACGATATCTACCTGAGTACAGAGTAGAATTAAACTAACACATCGGTCCACAATTTGCTATGTGGAAGGAACCATGCCTTCAAATTTCTGTCCAGCTGACCGGCTCTACAGGTTAATGTATATTCTAAATAAATATGGATAAAGGTATATGGGAAAGTCTTCTGATTAGCAACACGTTTGAAAGTAGCCAGTTAACATTTTAGCTCTATTACATTCAAACTAAACGTGTATATGGAATAAAAATCAATCAGAAATAAAAGATAGAAAAGAAACCATAGCATAATGCGACAGTATTTCCACCCCATCACCCCCCCCCCCCCCCTCTATCTCTATCCGTTTCCCTGTTCACTCCCTCTCTCTCTCTCTCTTTCTCACCCTTCACATCTCTCTCTCTCTGTCTGTCTCTCTGTCTCTCTCTCTCTCTCTCTCTCTCTCTCTCTCTCCCTCTCTCTCGTTCTCTCTCCTCTCCTCTCCCTCTCCCCCACCCCCTAGCTCTCTCTCTACATTCCCTTTTCTCTCTCCCTTTCTCTCCCTCTCTCTCCCTTCCGTTCTCTCTGTCTCTCTGCCTCTCTCTGTTTCTCTCCCTCTATATATATATATCTCTATTGTCACATCTCACTTCCCTCACCCATTCCTCCACCATCACCCTCCCCCCCCCCCCCACACCTCAATCACCCCTCCCTGTGCACAATAGTTGAAATCGACATTCAGAATGAAGAACCTTAATTACTGTTTGTCGGTCTTTTATCTTGAGATTAATCATCGCCGCTGAATGTCTCCTAACACCCAAACTTATCATTCACTTGCCCACTATTTACACATCACTCATCATGTGATAGGCCTATCGTTCATTCAGACGATGTTTTTTTTTATCAATTCTCGCCAAAATTCTTGACCCAATGAAAATGTTCTCATTAATGAGTCATCTTTGGGTTCAAACCGGAATCGAGGACTCATTGAAATTTTGAGGGAGGAAATCACAGTACATTTCCGGGCTTCCACGGCCATCAGGGCCGAGCCAGTGGGCAGCCTGGAAGAACGTCACGTTCAACCTGAGGTCACCTCATTCAGAATCGGCAATAATTGACTAAACTGGCAAATTATGATTTAATATCTTGTGGTGATTGTCATTGACTTTTATGAAAATAAAATATTTACACAGATTAATTTTTGTTAATTTGTTCATGAGGGTTCTGTATGAACGACTGTCACGATACATAAACATGACGTTCGTAATCATAGTAGTCTTTTTAATAGAACTTATGTCAAAATGCATAGTCTTGAATTTACAAATCGCCAGCTGTCATTGACTACAAAAGACACATTACACAAGTTTCGGGTTGATAAAAGCAAATATGGGTTTTTGCTTGCGTCCATGATTTCATAATACATGCAAGGACATGTATGAATACGTTTAGGCGGGGAAGGAGGAGGTCAAGATTCTAGACGTTCTTACCAGGGTCCATGTTCTAATGTTCATGTCCATGTTCGTAGGGTGCTCCGAAATTGGACACCAAATGGTCGTATGGTGGCGTGCTACCCAAGAATTTGTTCACCCTGCAAAGTTGTGGTGTTCAGTGATGTACGTGTACACCACTTTTAGTTCAGTGATGTAACACTCGCAAGCTCGCACTACAACATGTATGACTAAGAACATCTATAAAATTGACTAGGAAAAAGTGGGTGAGGAGAGCGAGATGGAAGGGGAGGATTTAGTTCAGTGATGTAACACTCGCAAACTCGCATTACAATATGTATGACTCAGAACATCTAAAACATTGATTAGGAAAAAGTGGGGGAGGAGAGCGAGATGGAAGGGGAGGAGCAGGAAGAGCACGAAGGAATTCTTTCCCATCAGCCATCTCATCCATTAATCAATAAAACACACATTAGTGCCATTCTCATTGGGCTTAAAAAATCGCGAAGTTAGGGTAAAAGTTGCCTTGCAACCGTACCATGCAAAAGATGGATGGTCCTATTGTCCCTGTCCCCTAACTTCGCGATTTGTCTCACTTCTCGATTTTTTAAGCCCAATGAGAATGGCACTAATGTATCATTTTGATCATGTCGTTTAACCCCTTGTGTGCCAGAAAACTGGATCATTTGTGTGTATTAATAATAAAATAATTAACATGAAGCACGTTAAGAGTGAACTCTCAAAGTGCGGATGATGTTGTGTGGTGAATGGAGATGGGAAGGCGTCGAACAAGAAGGGTATGTTCGGCTTCCATCATCCATTTCATATATAAAACACTCAAACTCACATTCCCTTTGATCATGACTGTCTTGTCTCTCAAAAGTGAGGAGAAGGAAAGTGGTGGTGGTGGTGGTGGTGGTGGTGGTGGTGGGGGGGGGGGGGATCTTTCTGCACCGTTCCCATCTCATTCATAATTCAATTGTAACTCATATTGTATTCGATCATTTGATCAACCCTCTTAAATGAGGAAAAGGAGGTTGAAGGCTGTGAGGATGAAAAGGAAGAGGAAATCAAGGAAATCATTGTATTCTATAATCCATCTCATCCACATAACGTCTAAACACTGCATCGTCTTTGGCCATGTCCACAAACTGCCAATAGTGAGAAGAGGTGGGGGTGGGGCGGTAGTACACAAAATAAACACGTCGTAAAATAAAAACAAACAATCGTAGCTTTCTTATCCTTTAACGGATTTTTATCAAACCTTCCCTAATATGTTTCTTTCGTGTTTCTGTTTTTATTAAAAGCAAGTGAATTCCAGGGTGACTATCCCTTTAAGAATGAGTTCATCGCACCAGTATCTTTACTGTGTAGGGTATAGTTGATCAGAGAAGATTTAATAAAGAATTTGAAATGAAAGACGTTATTCATTCCCTGGTATTCATGCATTTGATAAGCGTCTCGAATCACACTGGGATACGTTACTTGAAGTAGGGTCAAGCTTGTGCTTGTTATGAGAGCAAATCTCGCTAAACTTCTATCTTGTATTTCGGCGCAAACTCTTTAGCGCCATCTGTGGCCTGGTCGGTCTAATTAATTGGACTGAAACATTTTTTTATTTTCAAAGGGATCTCCAATATATGTTATTATTTTTCAATGTTAAATCATTTAAATAAAAGTATTGTTCGTACTAAGTACTGTATAATGATACTAGAGTTTAACAGATTTCAATACAGAATATGCATTTCATCATCTATATTGCGAGATAGGAAATTGTGAACTACATGTGTCCCCTGTACTATAATGGACGCGTCTGAAGTCGACTGCTGCACGCGTCTATAGCGACGCAAATGGGGAATTAGCAGCCGACTGCAACTCGCTCGCTGCACCTTGCACCATCCAGCTTCGAATCGCCTTGTTCGCATATCAGTTCTTCTGTCTATCATATTGGTGCAATATACTAGTAGCAGGCAGTCACGGGGAATTGTAGCAGCAGCATCTGATATCATATCGGAACGTTATAATAATCGTCACAAAACCACTGGCCGGGTCATCCAGCTAAACCAGACAGTCTGTACCGATTAACGGTTTGGATTACATTCTCTTTATTCCAGTTTAGCGAAGAAAACCTGTTGCCATCATGCCACTTTTTACAAAAAGGCGGAAGGAAAAGGTGACCGATATTTACGACCTGAAGCACACGATTGGCACGTAAGTAATCATATCAAAATGTGATACCGTCTGTTATGAAATTGCAGTGACTACCGACATCGGGCCTGGTCAATCCCCGTGGCCCTGGTTAGCCCTGACTTGGTCTGGCGGTGGGATGGGCCTAGGCTATGGGACTGCACGGTAGTCGCCGGTAGCCCATCGCACGTCATTCATTTTCATCACAACATACAAGCCTGGCATGCCGACCGTGTCCGTGATGATTAGATCCGCGTTGGTCATTATTGATTTTTTTTCTGTAATAACCTAAAGCCAAAGGTCATTGTGTGTTATTTTGGCTGGTGAGTGAATGGTTTCATAGACACTGATGCTTGATTGTGCGTCATGTATTATGTAATGCCCATGGAAGTGTCACTTCCATTGACTGTAGCAGCTGCAGTCCATTGTTTGTAAATGTTCACCCTGTTTACATTATGATTGTCTAACTGATGATTTTTAAAGGGCACATACTTGGATGAAATCACACACAAAAAACTGTGATTGGACGAGCTAAACATGATCAAACCTATCATGCCTATGTATGTCATAATCCATCCATTGTGTATTCAGACTTTGCAATTCTTGTAAGCTTCGTCTTTGATGATTTAAGTATAAACTGATGAAAAAAAAAATGCTTCATGGAGCTTGGGGTATGGTAAAATCTACAGAATGATGAAATCTACAGAATATATGCTAAAATGAAAAGAATTGTTGAATATATTGCAAACTTGTTGAGAAATGATCAATCCCAGTAGATAGGAGATACATGTAGTATGTACGTATCTGTATTTCTGTAGACACTAAATTGTGAACCGTGAAAGATGCTTAGTAACATTTTAGTTACCCATAAAAGAAAGAAGTAATGTATGCCAATTACACACAGTCAACGTAGATAGCCATCTTCTCCTACACTACAGCTCGAAGGAATTGGCATAGGGAAAGGGAAGAAAGGAAAGAACCAGTGGTTTTAAACTGCGGTATATTTTGTCCAGTTCAGTGTGAAACATGATTGTTTTTAGGCTAAAGCATCATGTATCATGCTGAACTGGACAAAATATACCGCGGTTTAAAACTGCGGCTCCTTCCCTTTCCCTTTCCCTATGCCAATTTCTTTGAGCTGTAGTGTACATAGGTACACAATGTACACATTCATGTGACAAGCACAGCATGGTGTATGGACTACCGGTATGCTACTGCAGTACTGGTATGCACCATAGTATAGCCTACTGTACATCCAAGAAGGTTACTGCTGAGTAAGATTTACTTCAAGGTCTGAACACTAAAAAAAAATAGATGAAAATATGCACACACAGAATGTGCTCGACAGGCATAATGTATGATGTGTACAGAGATCACATTCTTTTGCTATCATGTAATCAGTATTCTGGATCTGTATCCATAAAATCTTTTTAGCCTAGTATCTTGCTAAAGTGCGTTCAGCTGCGTGCATTTTGAGTAATGAAGTAGGCTGGAGAGCTATCATGAATATGGCCTAAGAATCATACTACTGTGCATTATGCACAATATTATGATGTAAGTATTTGCCTATTTGCTAGTTTGCACTTCACTTCACATTTGTGTGTACCAGTAAGCCTTGCACACTGAGTGTGTATTGTGTGGTCCTCTGCTTTGTGCTGTTGAAGCTAGAATGCCATTGTGGTCTAGAGGGAAGCTACTCTGATTCGTGCTGGTAGTCCGTAATCTTCTTAGGAGATTAAATCCACACGCACCAGGGAAGTGATCACCAGAGTACAGCTGGGATTCCATGTAGAAAGGAAATGCCTGGATATAACGTTCTGACCAGAAATCAACTGATTTATTTGTTTATTACCAAATGCTTATAAATATTTAAATATTTTTTTGAATATTTTTGGTACTATTGGTAATATGTTAAATGGCATTTAGCATGTGTGTTGTGTGACATTGAACTTGCATCACAAACCAGTTTCTGTATGGGATAGTGGGGGCGATATTGGTAACAATACAGCAGACATTAAACACTCTGGAACATCTATCACAAGTTATTCGGAATGGATTGTAAAAGAAACACAGTGGCTAAGAGTAATTTATCCCCCACACTGCAAAGAAATACTGGTGTGAAGGATGCAAAGTCTGGGAGCTTTCAAAGTAGCTCCTGCAAATAAATGTTCATTTTTTGACTGTCTGAATGCTACAGGATATTTTGGAGACTGTGGACATTGGGCAATATTGTTAACAGTGCCATAGACATCATGTTTAATGATATACATATGCAGGCCTTATGTATGCAGGCCTTCCGTGTCAGGGATGGTAAATAGCTCAATGTACATGCATGTATAGGCGGTGAAGGTTAATTATTTCTCTGAATGTACCCAGGGCAGTCGAAGTGGGTCTAGACCGTCGAGGTACCCAGGAATGCAACTGGTCAAGTAGTCACCTCTAATTTCTCTTTAACACTAGCAAAGCGGCGCTAGCCGTGTTCATACAAAGGCCTTTTTGCAATCCTCCCTGTTGTTTACACTTCCAAGTGGCTGGGTTTCTGGAGGAGAATATGGAAATAATGAAAGAAAATAAAGTTGGAGAGAGCACTATTATGCAAAATTCTTATCCATGCCAGAAAAAAAAACTAGTCGAGGTACCCAAGAATGCTGCTGGTAAAAAGTCAACCATTTGAAGAAAACAAATCTTCATGAAGTAAAAATAACCATAGTGGGTCTTATTTGTAAAGTAGGTTTCTTGGGAATTTGATAGAGGAAATGGGAGAGGTTTTAACCTCAGAGTTAATACCACTGTTGAAAGAGTCTATAATTTGATTTCAGTTTATTTTTAGGGAAAAGTGCAGTAGATTTGGCCAAGAAGCTGTCCAGAGTAGATGCAGTATAAAGATGCAGTGCTGATGTGCGCAGTGTCTTGATGGATGTGGGTGGTGTGGGTGGAAGGAGGGGGATGGTGGTACATTGTAAGCTTAGGAGATGAGAGTTAGGCTGTAAAAACAGACTATGGACGTCACATGGAACTTAGTATGGCTACAGCCATACAGACTTGTTTATTTCGAAGGCATATACAGTAGAAACATTACCATAAACTACATGTAGTCTTTGCATTTCATACCCAGTGATTCAGACTCACTCCCTGACTGAGTTGACTTACAAGGGTATGTGAATGCAAATTTGATTGAAGTAACCATGGAGCATCATCTACTGCTGGTAAATTATGCAGGATTGTGTTTTCTTGTCTGATGGGAATCTTTCCACATGAAGCTGAACTCTGGTAGATGCTATAATGCACATAAATCCTATTGATCAGGCTAAGGAAGAGTTAATAGGGAGCTTTCGTTATAACCCCGCGGACGGAAACGAGATCAGTGAGCAATCTGTTCTCGCAGTCCGTCCTCGGCAATTCACACGCAGTTTCGCTAAAAGACAGAGAACTCGAACGACGGTGCGTGTGACGTCATCTGGCACACCCCCTACCGAGCTTGTCTACAAAACAGCCGGTCGCACGTGCGATTTTCATTACATCATCTGTACGGGCGCTGATTGGCTGCTGTCCTCTTCTCGTAGAGGACGAGAAATCTCAGAATTCACGTTCTCGATTCCCCGTGCGGATTCCAGAGCGGGCGGTGGCGCATGCGCAGATCGATCTTGGTGTCGGATTACCGTACTGGTGCCCGTCCGTCCTCAAAACGAAAGCTCGCTAATACCGGTACTTTCTTGAGCTCTTTAGGTAGCTGATCTGGGGAACTAGCCTAATGTTGCAATCGCGTCTTCATTAGCTCAAAACTCGGGATGCGTAAATTATCTTGATGTTCATACATACACAGTGTGTGACGGGAAAAAGGCCACGACCGCTTGGCTTCGTTTGTGAGCTCGCATTCACGCACGTTTAAAAACCTAACGTAAACAATGCCTCATGCGCGCTGATGCATGCCGGGGTCGGGAAATTTTCAGCCTAATGAAGACACTCCGAGCTAGTTCCATCTAGCCCAAGATTTCTTCGGAAATTTTCTTGACCAAATAGCTAGCTATTTCACCTGATCTGGCTAATGAAGATGCAAATAGTTAGCCATTTCGTGATCTGGCTAGGCTAACCTGATCAGAACTAGCTAGCTATTTCGCCAAATCGGGCTAATGAAGACGCCCTTATGTGAGAACACACCTGACCTGCTCGTGAGTCGCGCTACAAAGCGCAGAAGCATTCCAGTCCTTGTCTGATGGTGGAGGCAGCTAGTTCAGGCGATCGGCATGCAGGTTTGATGAACACTGCATTATGCCTCTCTCAGATCCATTCCCCAACAAACACGCATGAAAGGCAATACACTGTCACCTCCACTACCCATCTGTGAGAGAGGGAGAGGACCAACCAGATATGATGGCTTTCCCTGCCCTTTCCTCGATGCAGAAATGAGAGCAATTGACATACTATGCAGTTTTATTGAGATAACACATGTAATATTGAACTCATTTACACATGTGTGATGCTGTCTGTCTGTCTGTCTGTCTTTCTATCTACCCAATATTGATGCCATGCTAGTGTGAAGTGAAGCTTGACTAATTTTCCGGATGTGGTATTCAGTTTGCACAAAAGATCCTGTTTGCGTTTTAGAAGATGTCAGTTTTTTTTTTTGTAACAGAAAAAGTGTGTGTTATGTTCACATCCTGGTACATCAGGATTAAAGGGGCCTTTTTTAAGGTTTTTATGTAAAGGGCCCCCGCTCAATTTTCTGGCGTTATAATTTGGGCGGCCATGTTTACCGGGCGCCTGTTCGTGTCAAGCCCTGCATACATGCATGACCCATTTAAGACCTGACAAAGATCGAAATCCAGTTCCACTTGTTTCCCTTTTTTCATTCGTCACACAAAAGGGTATGTTTTTTACACCTTTTTATGAGCACAGTACACATGAGTCACATTCATGAATATGTTGCCACTCGTGTACTGACGAGGAATAACTAAATAACATACAGGCAGTCTGTAGTACATTGTAGGATATGTGAATGGATGATACAGGCATGAACTCGAAAGGTTGCTCCTCAGCAATGTATCACATCCAACATTTGATACCACTGTCTGATTAGTCTCCTGGCCAGGAGTTTGAAGTACAAATATCAATAACCCTTCACATTCAGGCAGGGCTCAAAAAGTGATGCATCACTGTATGAAAGAAATGCCCCTTGTCTGAATGCTGCAACAGATACATGTACAATGTTCGTATCTAACCGTCTTTCCCTAATTATGAATTGGGGGCCAGTAAACAGTCTGAAGTGTTGGGCAATATCCTGGAGCAGTGAAGTGCCCTTACCATGGATGCATGTGGTGCGTGTAGTGAGATGTGAACAGCCCTTCTGAGCTACACAACAGCTCAAAGGAATTGGCATCGGGAAAGGGAAGAAAGGGAAGGAGCTGCAGTTTTAAACCGCGGTATGTTTTGTCCAGTTCAGCATGCAACACAATGCTTTAGCCTAAGAAGCACCATATTTCATGCTGAACTGCACAAAATATACTGTTGTTTAAAACTGCGGGTCCTACACTCCTTCCCTTTCTTCCCTTTCCCTTTCCCTATACCAATTCCTTTGAGCTGTAGTATAGGTATGGGACTACAGTGTAATCCAGTGCTCACTTCTTGCAGTGTGGCCTTTTCATTGCAGTCAACTTGGACTTGGAGGCAGTTGTGTGCCAGTTGTGTTTGTGTGGAAGGGGGGGGGGGGGGGGAGTAAAAATATTACACTTGGGTTCAGGGTAGCTGAGCCCCTTCTTTGCTAAAAGAGCTCCCATGAATTTACAAAAGAGCCTCCATCAAAAATATTTGTTCCTTATAGGCTGGATTTTGTGCTAAACTTAGTCCAGAAGGTTTTTCCTTTTTTTATGTTTTCAATCTTCATACACATCTGTACATGATTGAATTCTTCAATATTTTGTAACTCGCAGTGCTTTATGTGTATAGTGTACACATACCACTTGTAAAGACAGTCATACACCCACAAGTACACATGAATACAAAGTGTATTCAGACAAACCACACTGCCCTTGATATTAAAAGATTATCATTTTGAAGTTTATAGCATGCATGCAGCTAACATGTAGAAGGACATTTCCTTGGAGTATACACGTACAATGGCATCAAATACCCTGTAAATATCCTGGGCATATCCAGTATATGATTACAGTGTATTACAATCCTACCAGTACATACATGTACATGCAAGCCACAATATACAAATGCTGGTAGAAGGTAAATAGGCAAAGACTTACATGGAGTATTCAAACTTGTGCATCTCGTAAAAATATTTGGAATCCCATTTGGAATCCCATTTGAGCTAAAATGTACAGTTTGCTATTCGATAACACATAGGCACTATATTATCATTTCATTGGTCACTGTCAATACTATTACCATACAGTTTCTGTCGTTTGCTATTCGATAACACTGGTACTGGAACATGTTCTTGACTTGTGTAGGTTTGTTTAAATCAACCTCTTGAGAGTAATCCAAGAAGTAAACATGTCTACTAGCAAAAACAAATTTGCAAAACAAATTTACTTGTACTGTGTCCTACACAGTGAAGTTTCCATGAGCACTTGTAATGCATAGAAGAGAAAATGGACTTTATGCATATTGCATCTTTAGGTGAAGTATTTCATGCATGCACATGAAAGTGACCAGTGAAGCCATATTATTTTATGATATCATTATAAGAAATTGAAACTACTCTGAATGACACAATTGCCTTGATTTACTCAAAGTAATACAGCTGTCTAAGTAGTACAGATTTTGATGATTGGCAATTGAAATTTTATGTACATGTAGCAGAGTATGTTTTGTATTAAAACACATCATATATTTCATGACATGTACAGAAAGGGGATGGGGATAATGTTTATTAATCTCAACAAGATTCCCTATCCATAGATATGCACCAATGATTTAAATTGCAGGTGTGATTAAATCTTTATCATGAAGACGTTAATAGTGACATTCTTACCAAGATCATAATATGTGTTCCTGATATTTTAAACTTTCTAAATTCTGGTCTTAGGTTTTAAGAGTACATTTACAATAAGTAACTGTCAAGAAATGTCAATTTTGTATACTTATCTTCGGAAGTCAGCTGAGACACGCAGCAAACGATAATATGATTACCGTGCTCAATACAGGTACAGGTAGGTTGAAAACACACATACCCAGTGACCTGTGAAACCACACCGCGCTTGATTAAATCACATTTGTCAGGTGACAGACCATTTGGAAAACAATTTGCACAGGTTTAGATTGACTATTCATTTTGAAGGTGGATGGTCATGACTTACAAAGTACCCTAGATACTCCATACACTGTTTCTATCAATTTTTTTTGTGCTGGAAGCATAGTGCACAATTTGTCTCTTTACCTATACCTATACTTCCCTAATCTGACAAAATGAAACAACTAACAAAAGAGACTTTTCTTGTAAATGAGCAAAGCGTGTTTGTCACTTGCATTGGCATCAGTGCAACACCACATCATGTTAGATTGAATATCTCGCTGCAAGATTAATATTTCTCATCTAGATTTTGGCAAATAGGGCATGCTGGGTACAATCTAAGAATACCAATAACCCAGATTTGAGTGATTTGTCACATGCTTCCTTTTGTCAGAGTAGGGCAGTGTAGATTGAATGGAAATATTTTTATACTCGTGAGGTAAATGAGGCAAAGCACAGCGGCTTTAGTAGAAGGTATAAGATGGTTAAGGTAAATTCAGCAGTGAATGTAATATATAACATGATATATGAAAGGATGAAAGCTGTGTTTTGCCTAATGTTCTTTCCCTCTATTGTATGTAGAAATGCACCCATTTACTTGTAAATATGTAGAACTTCAGACATTTTTTTTTTTACAAATGATGGATGCAATAGTTATAGCATTTTTGAAGCTTAATTGTGCATAACTCAAAAAGAGAATTGATGTTTTGTAATTTTGAGTAATTTTGATAATAAACTGTTTTGGATTGTGTGTGTGTATGGGGGTGGGGGGTGGGGGGGGGGGAGAGTAGGGGGTGGGGGTGGGGCGAGGGGGACTGTATACATGGGGTAACTTTCACAAAAGCAGGGAGAAAGCAGGAAAGTTCCTGTTGAGTTAATGAGCCTCTTTGTTTACTCATTGGACCCACAGAATGCCTCCATTTGGGGGATGATGATACAGGTCGTTGACTCTCTTCTTCATGCAGTGAAAGGAGGCTGGGTTTATTTATACACAATTGTCTAGAAACAGCAGTTTACAAACAGAGAATAAAAAGTAAGCTGTTGATATGCACAGATGAGCGGACAATGTTTTGAGTTGGCTGACATAATTTCTACGTCTCCAAATTTGCTCTTTAGTTTATATTTGGTTTATATTCACTTTCAAAAGACTAAATGACCATGTTTAAATGCTGATTCTGTTTTTTTCTTTTAATCAGCATTGTGTTTAGCTACATGTAGTAGCTCACTAGTCACATATTGAAAGCTGATACTCAGTCAGAAAACTGGATAAAAATACACTTCATGATGGCAAATCTCAAAAGGCTCCTGTACTCTGCTTGTACTTGAACTTGAAAGAAATGTTTTTTTTTTTAAATCCCACCACTGCCCATGCATGTATGCTATACAGGTACAAGTAGATATATGCAGTAGAGTATAGTAGCTTCACAATGTACACTACAGCTCAAAGGAATTGGCATAGGGAAAGGGAAAGGGAAGGAGCCGCAGTTATAAACCGCGATATATTTTGTCCAGTTCAGCATGAAACATGATGCTTTTTAGACTAAAGCATCATGTTCCATGCTGATCTCCACAAAACATACATGTACCGCGGTTTAAAACTGCGGCTACTTCCCTTTCTTCCCTTTCCTTTTCCCTATGCCAATTCCTTTGAGCTGGAGTGTAAATGTCCATTGATATTGCTACATATGGACATAATGGACAATATGAAACAAAACAGATTTCAGCTCATTAGAGGTATATAGCCCTCATCTTCAATCATACAAGCACATGACTTGACATAGTTCCTTGAAAAACAACCACCTTTTTTTTTGCAGGTATGCATAAATTAGCCTGCACCTGATCAGAGCGATGTTTTGCTTCCTGGCATGGGCGGGTGCAGGGAAGCGCCAGCATTTGACATGTAGAGAGGCCACGAGTGAACGAGAAGTGGGACTAAAAAGTGGTCAGTATTGTCCGCTGATCAGGTAGGAGGTTTATGGCCCAATTAAAAGCTTCCTGCCTTTCAAACTAGCCAACATATTTGAGTAGCTAAGGAGAGGGAAAGGAAAGAGGATTGGAACAGTTCTATGCTCCGTTAAATAAACAAGCACCCGCTAATTCTCAGTACAGATCTGTCTCTCTACATTGAGACAGCTATGTAAACAGTTTGTCCGTCTGTGCATTAGTCCTTGAATGGTGGTGATTAGCACATTTAAGAACATGGATTATGTTGTGGAGAGATAGTCTGGGGTGAGGGATTGAAGCAGGCCAACACTTTATACTCACATGATACCTGTCAAACGCAGCACAAAACATGAGTACAAAGGATCAAATCTATTTTAGTAACTACCTGTGTTTGAAGACCACCTGTTTGTGAAGACCAAAGGTCTCTAAAGGTTTCTCATTGAAACCTATGTAACAGTAATTTCTATTTGAAGACCACCTCCTTTAGAGCCTGTTTTTGTAATTTCTGAATGTTTTTGTACATCCAAATTTCACTGTATTCCCATTGTACAAACCCGAAGGCATGACATCCATCATCAATGTTACGCGCCCTTTATCAAAAGTAAAATAATTGCTAGAAAAACAATCAGTGTATTTTAATGGTGCTCTGTTAACATTAACCAACAGCCGCAACTCATATGAATAGTGCACGCACTGGAGTTGACTGTGTAACGGAATCTGCACCCAATTCTCTGAGTGCTTTGGCCTGATGACGTAAAGCCACATGGGGGACATTGTGAATTCCTCTTTGGAGGTGCATATAATTATGTTATAGTGAACACCTAGAGCATTTTCTGGGATGTGGGTTAATTCCTGAATGAATGTTCGTGGACTTCCGTGACTGGGGGTTTTGTTGAGGATTCAGCGAGGTTGGTTCTCAGATCAAGAAAGGTGAAGTGCACAAGCCCCATTGTTTTCAGTTTGTAGAATGTGCTTTTTGGGATGTGATTTGCATATATTGTATTTGTACAGGCCTGAGGGTGGGATGCAATGCTTAACCCATGTGGTACTTAGCTATTTAAAGCCTATTGATTTACTATAGAAAATATGCATCTATTGTTCTTGGAGGGTTAATATCTCACAAGCTTACATGGGATATAACAAATTTAGAAATAACATGTGACATGTATTCAACCAATCATAGACCATCTTACCAGTTCCCCATGAGATCATAATAAATGGGCAAGATATTATACACTTTGTATGGCTCAGTATGTTGGCATAGTCGGGCAATATATGACATGCAACAGCTGTGAGTATAAGGTTCACATACAGCTGTGTATAGGTCTTCTTGCTTTTAAATCTCACTTATAAGCCCATTATTCCAAATCGCACAGCTCCTGAAAGGAACACATACATTACAATTATTGATAAAATTCCTTTTTGGATGTTTGGCCTGTCAGATATATAAATGGGCTCACATTCTAAACTGACCGTGATACAATGTGCATTGAACAGTGCTTTATTCAAATATTAATTTTAGCCATGCACCAATTTTCCCACACATTCATGTATAGCTTCGACCTGGATACATACCTACCACATACAGACCTGGAGTAAACATTGTGTGTCCAGGTACATATTAAAGGGATACTACTACCGGTACTCGGTTATGAAAGGTATAGTCCAAAAAATGTATAAACCGGTAATACATTAAGCATTCAAAATGTGTATTGAGGAGAGGAGAGACACTTTTAACCGAGCACTTGTCGGAGGACTGTTATCATGCACAGAATATTCTCAATCCTGCCAAGTATGGTAATCCACAACGCCTACACGTGCTCATCCCAAGTCTTTCTGAACGTCTTGAGATGGAAGTGTAAGACTTGATCCAGACTCCCTACGCACTACCCTACATGTACAAACAACCAAGTTCTTTTTTAAGATTCTTAAGTCTCCACCTGAGTTGTTGAGAACTTTGATCTTTTTCTGTTTAGAATTAAGTTTAAACATGTTTGAAAGTCATTGCTGGAAGCTACCTGTTTTGTTGTTAGATTTGCAGTCATGTACAGTATATATATATTATTAAATCATTCATCGTCTAATCATGCAAGCTAAGACTATCTAAAGACTTGGCTTACATCAATGGATCATCTTATGTGAAATTGTCGCTTAATGATTATTTGAAGTATACGTTATCATGATGCAGTACTCCTACATGCTTGCCATGTACATGTATTGCACTAGCACATTGCTTTTTTGATTGCTTATAGTCAAGTGTAGTTACCATTTATATATCAGTATTCCAAAAAGAAATGTTTAATTCTTGTAACTATAAAAAGAGAGTACGTTATTACCCAAAAATATATGCCCTATACATGTAGGCAGTATGTATTTCCTTAATCATTCATATCTTAATGCTCTGTACAATTATACAGTACTGATGAATTGAGAATACCGGATATAATAAGCACCCTATAAAAGTAGACATCATCCCAGTAGATTACTGAAGATTGTAATACATGACAAGGGTAGTGTAAGATCATAGATGAGTACACATTATGGTAGACTGCAAAACTCATATGATGTGAATGTATGTACGTAAGGGCATAGAACGATATGGGTCTTGTGCCAGATTGTATTATTACTGCGCTTGTTTGATTGGTGTTTGCATTATGAGGAGAAGAAGTGGGCAGAGGATGGAGATTGCGTAGAAAGGGATGTGTGCAGAAGATGACAACAGAGGGATAAGCCCGTCTTTTTGGCAGGTAGCTGAACAGGCGCACTCATAATTTGAAGGGCTGGGCAAACAAGCTTTTCTTAATAATTTACCAGGCTTTACGGAGGTGGGACTGGATGCCAGAGACAGAGAGAAAGAGGAAAAAAGAGGGGGATTGAGATGACAGAGCAAAGAGAATGAACAGGGTTAGAAACAAAATAGATAAAAAAAGATAGCAAGAGAGAGGAGATGGAGAGAAGGTGAGAGAGAGAGGATGATACATGTATAAAGAAAGAAAGCGAGAGAGAGAAGGAGTACAAAATCTTGCTGAAAAGACCAAGAATGGTACATTAGGGTAGGGTAGATAGATACATGTAGATGTAGAAAGAAAGAGAGAGGGAAACTTAGGGTTAGATGAAAGAGAGAGAGAGAGAGAGACAGAGAGAGAGAGAGAGAGAGAGAGAGAGAGAGAGAGAGGGAGAGAGAGAGGAGAGAGAGAGGGAGAGAGAGAGATAGAGAGAAGGAGAGAGAGAGAGAGAGAGACAGAGAGAGAGAGAGAGAGAGACAGAGAGAGAGAGAGAGAGAGACAGAGAGAGAGACAGAGAGATTGAGAAGACTAATTTTGTGCTGCACCTTAAGTCAATAGAAGACCTAGGAAAGCCACCCCATTACACACCCATTCACTGCATAATTACTATTGATTGCACAGTCTGGCCTGGGTTAATCAACTGCTTGATGTGAAATGCCAGACTTTCAACTGTGTTACTTGTGTACATGCACACATTGCCAATATTGGTTGGACATCTGCGTGTGGTTAATAAACAGGAGTTGGGATGGAGAGACAGAGATAGATCAAAGGAGGGGGGGGGGGGGGTGGGGTATACTTATTTCTTCAGGAGCTTCTGGAATATACATAAAAATAAATAAAATACACAGTATTCTATTAACAAGAGGGTTTCCATTATAATATTTATTTGACACAGAGAAAGATTGTTGTCAACTGAAAGGTTTCTGTCAATATGTTTCAAGTAACTGTAAAAAAAAAATGTTGCCCCAATTTTATATCTGCTGTCCCAAATATATGGTTACATGGGTGGGGTTAGTCGTTGTTGAGTGATGCTGGTGAAATAGTTTAGCCTGTAACCTGCCAGGCTATATGATACATGTAGTGGGCGTGTAATGCTGTACTGAGAGTTCATACATTCATTATTCTTTTCATAATCCTGCTGTCTTGTGGTAAATAAGGATGATATTGACAGAATTCCTTGACAACTCGTAGGTGATGAATGAAAACCAGCACAATAGTTCCCTTGTGCTGCGGGTGTGAACGTTGCTTGTATAGGTTAGCGGGGTGGAGTGGGTTGGTAGGTGGTGAGTGATGCTGGAGAAATAGTTTGCCTTGTGACCCGCTAGGTCATACAGTGTAGAGTGTGTGCCTCCTTTCAGATGCGATCAGGTTTCAGTGTGAGTGACTTGTAATGAGGCTAGAAGTCTCATGGCTGATAGCAGCTTCTGCAGCTAATCCAGCTTCTCTGTTTCTTTTTGATATGTAAGAAGGTTTGTTTTACTTGAATTGAATTGCGGTCCCTGATAATGTTTTTCATTTCAATACTGGCATGCATGAATTAACGTAAGCTATATATAAGCTCATGAAACATCCAAGGTAAGGGTTAGAACTGTACAAGAAGTAGGGAATACAGGACTCATAAGGTGCGTCTTCATTAGCCCGATCAGACGAAATAGCGAGCTATTTTGCTGATCTGGGGAACTAGCCTGAAGTTGCAACCGTGTCTTCATTAGCTCGAAACTCAGAATACGTAAGCTCGAAACTCGGGATGCATAAATCATCCCGATGTTCGCACTTGCGCAGTGTGCCACGGGAATAGGCCACGACCGCATGGCTTCAGTTGTGAGATCACATTCACGCACTTATAAAAACCTAACGTAAACAATGCCTCGTGTGCGCTAATGCATGCCGAGGTCGGGAAATTTTCAGGCCAATTAAGACGCTGCGAACTAGCTCGAGCTAATTCGCGAATTAGCTTGAGCTAGCTCCATCTAGCCCAAGATTTCTTGGGAAATTTTCTCTTTTCTCTGGTGAAGATGTCAAAACAGATATGGACTATATTTGCTACCATTACTACTCCTTCATTTAATTGTACTGATGTGCACCATCTCCAATCCACTCCGCATGGGGCATCCTACTGATAATGTATATGCAAAAGCCTGGTTTGAGTGCGTCTAGAGACTCACTTTTGCTCTTTAGGCTGTCTGCCAAGTACAGTACAGCACAGTGAAGTTCATGAGCAGTGCAGCAAGTAGAAGGGGATGTCTGATGACAACCCTGTGGCTAGATATAACCTTCATATTACAAACTTGTCTGTACCTGCTATATGCCCCATAGTTCATATGCGCTAGTACAAACAGTACTTACTTCTTTTGTAGGGATTGTAGGGCTCTGTTGTATGTTGTTGTTCTAGTATTGTACTTGTGTTGATCTTAAACATTCATGCGTTAGAGTCAACTATCAGTAAGGCTGCGTCCTTCCTGGCTGTTACCCAACTCACCTTTAATTTATTCATATTTGTGTATTTGTTGTTATTGTAAAATAGATAGTAAAATAGATAAACTTTGGTACTTTGGTATAAAATTTTGGTATGGCGAGGAATTGCCCTGAGCCGCGGTGTAATTCTTTTTCACTTATGTGCACCATCTCCATTCCTCCCTGTGGTGGATCCCATCTGCTTGAGAACATGTTTTAGTGTTCAACCAGCCTGTCATGTGTCTGAAGCGTTGATTCTCATCCTCCCCCTCCCCCACACCACCATTCGGGCTGGGGCTAGTCTGACCGCATTCCGATGGCATGCTGTAACCTTTTAGGATGCCGGGGACATGGACGTACCTGGTCCGCGTTTCGTTGGTTGGCTGGTGCCCGTCCAAAACAACCCACTGTCAGTCATTTAAAGCCAAGTCTCAACAGTCTTCTGCAGCCTCACAGATCAAGATATATGAAAAGAATCACCAAAATATTGTGGGACTGCTGCTATCAGCACGATAGCCCGATTGGCATTCTGTTCCAGTCTCATTTCGTTAATATAATGGCAGATTTACCTGTTTTTTTATGCTTAAACCTCATCCCAAGACCTGTTAAATCAGCGCTGAATTATAGTATGTTTATTACAATGTTTTGGATTGAGACTAATAAAGGACCATTGGTAAATGAACACCTTGTCAATTACAGAAAAGATCCAGTGACTGCTGTACACATGGAGGCTGGATGCTGTAGATCACTGACTGCATGTACTATGCTTTAAGGATTGGACAAACAATCAAGGATTCATTAAGTTTGGTTGTATGAGGTACATTGTAAGCAGCGAACATCAGAGACAGTATATGCCACTACTGAAGTGGCAAGCCCTAAATCTGACTTTGCAAGAAATAGTTACATTCAGTGTATTCCAAAGTACACTGTACAAACAACGCCAAGTGTGCAAGGAATATGAATTACATACATGTGCATAAGGTCTACAAAATGCTGATACTGTCTTGGATTCATGCAAATGCTGAAGATCATTCTGTTCTTGGTTCTTGTGATGGGAGCTTATATCATTTGTCCCCATCTTAAAAAAATCTGTAATGGCATAAAGCTTCAATTAGTCAGCCATGTGTTAAAGATGCTTATCTGTGATTAGTCTTAAGCCAGATTAGTAACTGATGGAAGATGCTTATTAGAGATTGTAACGTTCTCTATATTAGTTGAGAACTACGTGTATTTCACAGTTTCATACACAGTACAAATTTAAGACTAAAACATTTTGTCCACTCTTTAATGATAGCAGATCTAGGCATTTATTTTGTGTTTGGTTGTCCAGGGCAACCAGATAATTGCTAGCATGGAGCTGTGTAGAAAGGTTAAACTAATCAGAATGCAACCACATACAGCAGCATGGGGGTAGATTGAGTATGCACACTGTACTACACAGGAAACTATGGGCTTCATATTGCAAAGAGAACAAAATCATGGAGAGTAAGGTAATGAATGCATATTTCTGAAATTTGCTTTGTGAATGTCTGAGAAATAGGTCAATGTATGTACATGTATGCCAGACTTGTGGAGCACATGGAGGCATGGTAGTACAGTGAAGGTAATACAGAAGCCGTTTGTGAGATGCTGTATCAAGGTATAGGCAGGTGTTGTATATCAAGGGAAAGGGAAAAGAAGAGAGTGTGGTAGTAAGGGAAATGGGAGAGAGACACACAGAGAATTAAATATCAGAGAGAGAGAGACAGAATGGAAGGAATATATAAAATATAGAGTGAGAGAGAGAGAGAGAGAGTGAGGGGAAAATTAAAGAAAAAGATAGAGAGAGGAAGGGAAAGCAAGAGACAGGTAGTTGGACAGAGTCAGACAGACAGCCTACCAGGAAGAAATAGAGACAAATATGAGAGAGAGAGAGAGAGAGAGAGAGAGAGAGAGAGAGAGAGAGAGAGAGAGAGAGAGGGGGGGGGGAGAGAGAGAAGGAGGAGAGAGAGAGAGAG
>CAVLGW020000270.1:0-20046 GCA_963669155.1 Arbacia lixula
TTTTTATGATATCGGGTTTAAAGGGAAAGTCTTCCCTGAAGTTAAGTTGATAAAAACAGAAACATGAAACCTCTATGAAAAAAAATTATTCCTTCATCAAAAACAGGAAAAAAGAGCAATTTGTGGAATCATACGGCATTCAACATAAATGTATGGGAGAGCACCTTGCACTTGACCTCACAAATTTGACATTTTATAAGATCCTTTTAATAACTTACTTATCCTTCAACAGATTTTTGCCAAACCTTCACTTCTTATGGTCCTTTCATGTTTCTGTTTTTGTTAAAACCAACGTAATGTCAGGTGGATTTTCCCTTCAAAATTGAGTCCCCCCCCCATACATGTACCATACATGTATAAGCTCAAGTGCAGAAAAACAAGCAGCATGTTTTCAGCTGATAGATGCAAACATGTACACACCACAGTAACCCTGACCCCCATACATACTGTATACCATGAACACAGAGTGGAGTGTTTGCTAAGCCGCAAAGTGATTTTTCTTGGACCCTGGAGGGGTTTTTCTCTTCCGTTGTTTTAGTCGTTGTTGTGTGTCCAGGGTCTGTTGTGAGTCAGGTCTTGTGACAAGCATGTTTATGATAAAAACCTGATCTCTCTACAATGTACATGTACATGTGGCTGCACAGGTACAGGGGAGTGTCTCATGAAGCTGTTTGTAACAAACAACTTTAAGAACGACTGGTGATCCCTTCTTGTGCTAAATGCGAGACCATACTTTGCTCCTGTTTTAAAATCCTAGGAGTTAATTTCCAATAATCCTAATAAAATTTTACAAATCATAAGCTTTGTTAACAACAAAAATGTTCATTTATAAACATCAGATTTGAACTTAAGCTGATGGGAATCAAAATCATTGAGAATGTGATTTAGCAGAAGAAGGGATCACCAGTCATTCGTAAAGTCGTTCGTAACTTACGAACAGCTTGGTGAAACACCCCCCTGGTACAGGTATATTGTACTGTGCAGACTGCTTGCATGGCTGACCTACATGTACAGTATATTGGATCATTAACTCTCTAATTACCATTGGCATGAAGATGTGTATAATTAATTGTGTTTTCAAGGTCAGGTGATTTAAGGGTTAGACAAATTGACTTCAATAAGTGCAGAGAACAAAAGCAATTAATGGAATCGTACAGCACACATCCTATTGGAGGGCAGCTCAGAATTGACATCAATGATTCAGTCTTTAAAAAGTTCTTTAACAAATTTTTGTCGAGCATGCTTTTGGGACATGTACACTACAGCTCAAAGGAATTGGCATAGGGAAATGGAAAGGGAAGAAAAGGAAGGACCCACAGTTTTAAACCGCGGTATATTTTTGTCCAGTTCAGCATGAAACAAGATGCTTTATAGGCTAAACCATCTTGTTTCATGCTGAACTAGACAAAATATACCGTGGTTTAAAACTGCGGCTTCTTCCCTTTCCCTTTCCCTATGCCAATTCCTTTGAGCTGTAGTGTACGATGCTTTCATTTTGCTGGTGCATTTTCACTAATGTAACTTTGAGGCGGACTCTCCACTGCTTTTGCATCAGATGAAGAGCATTAGACATGTAGATATGATTGACAATGTGCTGACCCATTGCATGCATTCCAAAGTAAATGTTATTTCCAATAAGAGAGTAAGAGTTTTGCCTTGAAAAACTGATTTCTTGATGTTTGTAACTTAAGTTATTTTCCATTGAGATTATTCGAAAAGATAGACTGCCCTGATATTCAGGAGATGGTAATGCTTAACTTAGGCTGTGGTGATGTCAAAAACATTTTTCGGACATATTTTACCATGTCTCTTAGAATAGTCGACACATATACGATATGAACTTCGCATTGACTGGTATTTTCAATAGACACTGAATGTTCATTTCCTGTTTCAAAAATAGGATGGGAACTTGAGTATAATTGAGATACCACTCACTCTCCTAGTGTTGCCCATGTATGTATGCAGGTATCACAGGTTACTTCGTACATGATTGCACAATATCTACATGTATTTGATCTACAATGAATATGGTGCAATTCTCCCTCTCACATATAGCTCTCCGAATCTGACCGCGTGTGGCACTCTAATTTGTTTACCTTTAATTCTTGGGATATATGAACTTCCGGTTCACGAACATTCTATAGCCATTGTCTTGCTTGTGTCTTTTCATTCTTTCATTAGTTCATCCACAATCAATGTTGAGGTAGGCAAAAACATCGTCGTGAGTGATTGGTGGTATTTTTTTCGAGTCCTTCGTCCATGTAACAACCCTTCCATTTTAATATTACGAGGTTTATGAGGGTCAAAATTACAGATTCTGTGCGTTATTGCGTGACTTGAATATGGACCAAAATCTTACCGGAAGTATACGTCCCAAGAGCAATCGATCAGATATTCCCTCCCTCCTCTCCCCTCTCCCCCTCTCCCCCTCTCTCCTCTCCCCTCTCCCCTCTCTCTCCCCTCCCTCCTCTCCCCTCTCTCCTCTCCCCTCTCTCTCCCCTCCCTCCTCTCCCCTCTCCCCCTCTCCCCCTCTCTCCCCTCCCCCTCTCTCCTCTCCCCTTTCCCCCTCTCCCCTCTCCCCTTTCCCCCTCTCCCCTCTCCCCTTTCCCCCTCTCCCCCTCTCCCCCTCTCCCCCTCTCCCCCTCTCTCCTCTCCCCTCTCCCCTCTCTCTCCCCTCACCCCTCTCTCCTCTCCCCTCTCTCTCCTCCCTCCCTCTCCTCTCCCCCTCTCTCCCCTCCCCCTCTCTCCTCTCCCCTTTCCCCCTCTCCCCTCTCCCCTTTCCCCCTCTCCCCCTCTCCCCCTTTCCCCCTCTCCCCTATTCCCCCTCTCCCCTCTCCCCTATTCCCCCTCTCCCCTTTCCCCCTCTCCCCTCTCCCCTATTCCCCCTCTCCCCTTTCCCCCTCTCCCCTCTCCCCTTTCCCCCTCTCCCCTCTCCCCTTTCCCCCTCTCCCCCTCTCTCCTCTCCCCCTCTCTCCCCTCCTCCCTCTCTCCCCTCCCCCCTCTCCTCTCCCCTCTCTCTCTCCTCCCTTCCTGCCCCCTCTCTCCTCTACTCTCCTCTCTCCTACTCTCTCCCCCTCTCCCCTTCTCCCCTCTCTCCCCCTCTCCCCCTCTCCCCCTCTCTCCCTCTCCCCACTCTCCCCCTCTCTCCCCCTCTCCTCCTCTCCCCCTCTCTCCCCCTCTCCCCCTCTCCCCCTCTCTCCCTCTCCCCACTCTCCCCCTCTCCCCCTCTCCCCCTCTCCCCACTCTCTACCCTCTCTCCCTCTCCCCCTCTCCCACTATCTCCTCTTTCCCCCCATTCCCCCTTATCTCCATATCTCTCACCCATCTTTCTCCTCTTCTCTGTTTAAAAAAAAACATCTGCACAGAAGGACGAAGTGCGACAGGAGAGCATCCAGACGTCCGCTGACTTCTCGCCTCTCTATAAGGTTCTCTTGAGAGACTCCAGCTCCAAATCAAGCAGCTCATCATTATGTAAGTCTCTGTTTAGGAAGTATACTGTACTGGGAAGACAAAAAGGCCTTCAAAAGGTGATCGTGAGCAATCTCCTTTACAATGGTCTTAAATTCATGTATTGTCCATTTTAGAAACTTGCTGAAAGTTATTTTCCCTCATGTGATCCACATTTGGAATAATTAGTGATTAAATAAAAAATCCTTGAAATGTTCGGCCCGAACAATTTGAGGATGTGTGATTTAATCACTAATTACTCCAAATGAGAATAATTTTAGGGCAAATAACTTTCAGTAAGTTTCTAAAATGGACAATTCATGAATTTAAGACCATTAGCAAGACGATTGCTCATCATCAAGGCCTTTTTGTCTTCCCAGCACAGTATACTCCCTTTAAGGGAAGGGGCTATTAGTGATTATGATTACAGGCTGTAGTCATTGAAGATCTGTTGTGCTGTCATGGCTGGGATCTAGATTTTGTTGAAGACAGGGTGTCCCTTTTACAGGTCTGGCTTTTGTCCACTCAGATACTGAGCAGCACGACTCTTATTCAGTCTGCTGTTCAGACAAGAGAGAGGCTATGAATAAACTTCAAATACCTTATAGGACACAATTAAGCCACACCCCTTTGGTTACTGCAGTTCCATGGCAAATTTGGACATCCTTCCTCTAACAGGGTTCACAAAGCCAGAAATCGAACCATGATCAACATGTTAACAAGACCTAAGTCCCTACGTCCCAAACCTGTACAGTTGGGCCTGAGATCAACGTCACAGCTGATTGCAATCTATTGCAGTCAGATTGAAGACAATGTATGGAGCTGATTACATTTGATTGCAATCACTGTGCATTTGATCTCAGGCTCCACACTATGTTCTAGAGCCCCAACCCAGAATCATTGACTTTTGATGTTGCTCCTCCAGATGTAGATGAAATTGAGGTTAAATCAAATAGGTGTAGACCACACACATGGCAACCATGAAGTGCAATTTGCAGAAAACATCAAAACATGTTTGTTTTTCCAGTGAGAGTCCTTCAGTTTCCTGAAGAAATACGATGTACAGGAATTTATGCGACTTTCTTTTTTTTTTTTACAATATACGGCAAGGATGAAATAGAGCAGACATATACCTCTTCATGAATAGACCAGTTCGTAATTACACCATGGTCGGACAATACACTGAATAAATACTACTGGACTGCTGACTGGGATTTTTTCATGAAACTGTGTTAGATGATGGATGTAAAGACACTTTACAGTGTGCCTGAAACAACGATAGAAGCAGATGCACATGGTGGAATGTTCTTTCACTACCTTATCAGAGCTGAATGGCTGTTGCCAAATTTGCATGATGATAAATTGAAATGTGGTCGACTATCTGATGAATTCCCATTTTACTCTGTGAGTTTGGGAATTGACCTGTGGTCATTTACTAAACGCAATAATCTGCTCATGCGCAAATTGCAATTACGAAATGGCTTATACTACACCTGTATTTACAAACTAATATAACTTCATTTTCTTTTCCTTTCACTTTTTTGTGACTACCTCTCAACTGTTCAGAGCCCTCTCCTATTGCACTCTTATTCACATCTTCATTTCTTTCTTTTCCTTTCCTCTTTTCTATCTTCACCTCACAAGGGAGTCGACTGTCCCATTGCAATTCAACTGGATGGCGTTCCTGGAAATTTAGCTGTTTTTTAAAGACTATTCATTTATGTCCATTCTCCCATCACAGAAAAATCAGGATGAGCATCCAAACATCTTTTTATAGACCATCTTGATGATTTTTTTTTTCAATATTGTTTTTTGTTTGCTTCATCTGGGGAAATGTGCGTCGTTATTTTCCTTGTGGCGCAAGTATCTACCCACGGCGAATCCCTATTGACTAGACGATTTCACTGAATCAAAGGAACAAATGGTGGAAGGGGAGGGGAGGGGAGATATATAAGCCAGTTATTATTAATGAGTGTGTGATTTTTACCCAACAGCAATATAGTATTCCTAATCTAATTAGATCAACTAGCTTCTAGCACAACATACTTGAGCGCATTGGAAAGCGCCACATAAAACCTGATTATTGTTATTGTTATTATTATTATTAATAAATGATTGTGTGATTTTTTTTTTACCCAAAATAGTGCATCCGCTGACAGGAAACCAAGAGGTCATCCGCAAGACAGTCACTCAGCTCCAAGACCACCTGACCAAGTATCTTAGCAGAGAGAAGCTGGCCATGGAAGAAAGGATACGGTGAGAACAGGGAGGGATTTTCTTTAACCCTTTTCTGAACGGTGGGAAGGGAAGGGGGGAATTTTGACCCCCCCCCCCACCCCGGTACAAAATTGACAATTTACGAGTAACCGCTGCACGGCATGTCATGCCTTTTCATGACTTTCTCTTTTGAAGTGTCTCACAACGTTTGAGACTAAGATTAAAGAATTTGGACACTCCATTCAGAGGGTACATTATGTAATCACATGTTGGACTGAAATCTGACGAAAAGTGAGATTTCACTTATGTTTTGCTGTACAATATACTGCATGTCCTATACCGCTCTTTATCATTTTCAATTGTACCTTATAGGCCATTTGTTTGATCATATTGTTAGCAAAACCCCCCTCACAAAAATGAAGAAAAAGATTGTGAAGAGCCAAGAAAATACATGACAATTCATGAATAATTTCAAAGATTTTTAACATCATAATGCATAGTGGTCTCTGGTTTCTAGGCTGTAGGTTTCGGACAACCCGCCCCAAACCTCAATATCTACTAATCGCCATCATTTTTCTTAAAGTCAGTTTCCAGTTCTATCCTTGGGAGGGAAGCTCTTACATATCTAGTCTCTTCTTCCATTTTCTGTTTTTTTTACAAAATGTGATTTTTTTTGACCTGCAAAAAGGATCTTTAAAATCCAAAAATATGAAGAAAGCTTATAAGCCATACAATGAGCTCAGATGACATTCAAACAATATATCACTATCCAAAAAGCGAAATTAGGGTGAAAACAATCACCGTATTCTCGGGGACAAATTTGCCCTTCTGTCATCCGAAATGGCCTTTAGGTCTGACGTAAGAAAAGGGAGGCGTTATTGTGCATCACACCTGCCAATCCGCAGCTTCTTTTCTGCCAGAAGCATCAAGGCATTGTTAATGAAACTGTGATGGCAGTTGCTAGTGGATGAACAGGTGTGATGCACAATGGTCATTGTGAAGCATATCCCGGCTGTGACGTACACACAACGCCACTTTCCCTGAGGCGATTTCGTAGGTCAGGAAGAGAGGCGATTTAGTGAAATTTGACTTTCATTAAACACAAAACTGAACACTTTCATGGCATATTAGCTGCATAAATTGCTTTAATAACTCATTCAATTATAAAATAAACTATATTTATTTGATTTTATTTCCTATAAGTATCACCTTTAATGTTGATTTGTTGTGTTGTTCAGACGGTACAGTGAGGAGCAGAAGGCTGCCTATGCCCTGCTGCAGAAGAGGGCATACCAAGATAAGAACGTCATGGTTGGGTCAGTACACCCTCATTGTTCTTCCATGTATAGCCTCCGCAAACCAGTATCACTTATCACTTGTCTTTTCTGCTCTTTGCTCGTAATCACTTTTCCTGTCAGTCTGTTGGTCCAGTTGTTCTGTAAGTCTGTTACAAATATGTTAAAATTTTGGTTGAAATTGTTCTCATTTCTTTATTTCTGGATCAGTTGTGTTCATACTTGGTACAAATGAGTTTTGGGTAATACCACATGTGTGTTGATGAGGATGGTGAGGTCAGAGGTCATCTAGTTGCTCAAAAAGTTAGATTATATGAGGCCATAGCGAAATCAGGCGAGACTCCTTGTTTTTGTTGTTTTTTTAAAATTGCATGATTTTATTGTAGAAATATAGTGCAATATACAACTTTATGTAAGTTGATATTGAACTTATCTATAGTGTCAAAGGCTAAAGGCTGTATTTTCAGTGTATAACGCGTGCAATTTATGATTTGCCTGATGTAGCGTCATCTTGAATGCGGAGGAGAGAAGTCTGGAGGAGTCGTTATCCGATGCCATGCTGGACAGCACATTGACCCCACCCACCACACCAATCACAAGGCCTGGGACTGCACAGTCCAGAGGTGAGTAGCGTACAGCCGAGTAGGAGAATGCCGCACAGGCGAAATACTGGTTAGATATTTGCCATGTTCATTACTGATATTTTGATGGGTCTGGCGATGTACAGCGAAGCCAATAATTTTTTTAGACACGCTGGAAAAAAATATTTCTCCTCAGTATGGTATTCCAATTTACTTGCAGAGAAAACTTGTATTATTTCATATGTTGTACATGTATTTATATTTGTTTCTTACCTTTTAAATTGTTGCAAATGACCAGGCGGCAGCGTAGCTTCCTCTCTGCCAGCATCGAGGGCGCCATTGCGACACTACACGTCGTCCACACCCAAGAGCAGACCCATCCCACAGCAGACACACAGAGTACAGGTAAGATCGCAGATAGTTCATGTCTCATTCATCTCATCTTTTCTCATTCTTTCTCATTTTTCTGCATTCTGTTAAATTTACATTTGACTGTCTCTTCATCTTGTCTATAACTTTTTTTTCTGTTTTTCTCATTCTTTGTCTATAGTCTGATTTTTTTGTTATTTTCTCTCTAATTATTTGTCTTCTTTTTTCTGTCATCTTTGTTCATGTGACTTCTGTGATATGTTCATGTTGATTCTTCTTTCTTTTTTCCATTAGTCAACATTCTGTGATCTTTTCATCTTACAGATTTTTTTCCTTTCACACTTTTCTTTCCTTCCAGCAATTTTTTTTTTGTCGATAGTCTGATATTTTTTCATTTTTTCCTCTCAATATTCTCTGTTCATGCAATTCCTGTTATATATTTATGTTGGTTTTCCATTTTTTTGACCATTTGTATATAAATATATAAAAAAAATGTAAATATAATTCAACAAACTTTTCTGCACCATCACAGCACACTCCACCCCAGTTAAAATATGAAGAGCTGCTTGAGGGATTACTTCTTTAAGGTTCAAGCTATTTTGTCTACATTGATTTCATCCTCCAGTTTCTTTTCTTTTCTTGCAGCAAAGCAGCATTGCCCATTCCGTCCCAAGCCACTCGCATCATCGAGACGTGAACAGAACCAGTTCAGATGCCGACAGTAAGTGGCATTTATTTCTTTATTTCTTTATTTAGTCTGTTTTATGCAGGGTAGCCCCATCAGTGACCTTGCACTGTTCTCCCTGGGGGGTGTTTCGCCAAGCTGTTCGTAAGTTACGAACGACTTTACAAACGACTGGTGATCCCTTCTTGTGCCAAATCAGATTCTCAATGAACAAAGTGTGGTATCACATTCAGCACAAGAAGGGATCACCAGTCGTTCGTAAAGTCGTTCGTAACTTACGAACAGCTTGTTGAAACACCCCTCTGGAGACTCTGTATACAAATAATACAATACATAGTAGCAGGAACATAGCTTACACAAACAAATGCTTATGACAGGGCTGTAAATAATAATGGCAACAAAGATCAACTAATGTAAAACCCAACAAAAGAAGAAGGATGATCTATGCTTCCACATGCAAAAATTATATGATTGATACAAACTAGTTGGTATACCTCGTAAATATTTGAGATACATCTATAATAATGTACAAAAAGTATGAATGCAGGGCCTCTTTTAAAAGAACTCTTTATACTACATCCTAACAACAAAAGTTAACAATATTTTAAGTGTACCTGCTAAATATGAGTTCTCTTTCATTGAAATTATATGTGATCAACAGAGATAACACTGCCAATCCTCCGTACCGCATAAAAGAAGGATGTTCAAAGAAATGGATATCCATCCCTTTGAACAAGGGTTGGTACCACTTCTCAATATTCATGACCGGCAGCTACTCAATAATATCATTACATAACAATATAATGCATATGCGATTGCGTTATGCATATTTCTAAACAGGCATACATTTCCACTTTCGCTGATTAACTGGTATTTGGTCTCAAAGTGCTTGTTTCTTTTCTTTCTCCTATTTTTCAGCCATGTTTGATCTGGAGGGCTTTACGCAGGATGAGGAGCCGTTCTTTGAGTCAGACGAGAGTAGCACTGATGGTAAGATCGATGGTGAGAGAGCATGAGAGAGTGCTTATGAAGTACTGCATGATGTCTACTCATCGCTCAAATGCTCACTAACACCATTGTCAGAATGCGGGACGAGCTCCTACGGATTTTCCAGAGCCGTATAAAATGTGACATCACCAGAAACCAAAGTGTGTGTGTCATGATCTAGTGGTTGTGAGCTTTAATTTGAGATTTTAAGGTTCCAAGTTCAAGCCTGCACCATTTGACTCGGTGTTCTTCAGCATGACACTTCATCGACACTGCCATTCTCCACCCAGGAATATAAATAGGTACCAGGTAGGATGTGAATGTACCCTTTAAGAAGTGGAGATGATGCACATATATATCACTTATTACATAACAGTTCTGTTTCCTGTTACCATGGCTATGAATGTAACATGTATTGGTCTGCGCGCCTGCTTCAGGGGAAGATCAGATAAAGATAAGATAAAATAAAATTTTTGAGCAATTCCACAGTTTTGGTTAAAGCCATGTAACGTGAGTAACAAGCTTCTTTATTTGATTGAAAAAGATGTTTCTGTGCTGAGGATTATGGTTGCGTGTCATGGAAAGGTGGACTGTTTGCTTCCTAAATAATTTTTTACATAATTTCTGCAACACTATAACAGAATATAAAATAAAGAAGCTTTGGTTACTCACGTTACATGACTTTAACCAATACTGTAAAATTGCCCTTTTCTTTATGGTCATCACAGAGACATTTCTTTTGCAGAATACCCCTTTCATTCAGAACGACCCCTTTACAATTAAAAACAGCCCACCAAAACACAGACATTTTCTTCTTTGCATTTTCAGATAACTCACCCCTTTCATTCAGAACGACCCCCTTGCTATTAAAAACAACCCAGCAAAACACAGACACTTTCCTCTTTGCATTTTCAGATAACTCACTCAATGAGGAGAATCTCGCGCCCACGGTAACGAGAGTGCATCACGAGTACGCAACCTCCGTCCCCATCTCCATGCCGATGTGGAAGAAAGAGACTCACTCGTTTGAGGAGGAGCAAGATGACAAGGTTAGAATGATATTTTCTGCAATTTGTAAAGCTGGAGGGGGGGGGGGGATTCTGAAAACGAACTTAGGAAACATTTTATTGTATCTCAGGGCCTTAGGAAAAATTTTATCTTTTGGTATTCCGAAAAGCCAACTTAAAATAAAAGATAACATTTTTATTCAAATGAGCTGAAGATAAGATTTTTATGTAAATGAGTCTCTGAGATAAAAATTGTATGCAAATGAGCTAAATCGGTATTCTGAAACGCACTTAGGAAAAAAAGTTAGGATAAAAGATAAAACTGCTCCCAAGCAATTTTATCTCCAGACGCACGCGCCTAGGCCCATAGCATTACGTGCACAAATAATTTGCGCATTCAACTTTTTGCTCATGTGTGCATCAAATGCAATAAGGCGCGCTGATAGACATAAAAATAAAAAAAAAGAAATAAATTCATCGTCATTGTCATTGTCATTTTGTCATTGTCATTGGCATTGATGCGCAATGTCCCTTTCAGTTTCATGACATCACACCATCAGCGTGATGGTGTTAATGTATGCAAAAGACATGAAAGGACGTTTATTACTGGCTGCCTCTGGGATAGGAGCGCAGGGCATGCGCTCATTAATATTGGTTAAAATCTTCCTAAAATGTTTTTCGGAATACCAAAGATAAAATATTTTAAGGACATTGTATCTTAGGGGAGATAACATTTTTATCTCTGTGGATTTTCGGAATACCACCCCTGGTGTGTTGGAGTCTTAGGATGGATTTCTGGACACAATGACAGCTTTTACCATCTTAGTAGCATGGGTTCATTAAATCTATCGTAAGTCAAGTCTCTATATCGCAAATAAATCTAAGATATCACCTTTTCAGATTTTTGGCATGTAAAGCGTTGAATTTAGTACTTCCTGTTATAACTACGTCAGTGCAAACTATCGCACACTACCATTGACATTTTACAGTAACCCACTTTCCCACTGAAATTTTTCCTTTCTTTGCTACTATATTGTAAGATGGAGACCACGTATGAGATATATCAGAATGTCACTCGTAGAATTGAGAACTTTCTTGACTAAAAGTGGGGTTCCTTGCACCGACGCAAAACCCTATGTGGCGGACTACAAAACTGGAAGTATGCAGGTCAAGAAATTCAGCTAAAAAGCTGACAGCGCTGCGTATAGGAATACTATATAGTTATTGATGATATTGAGAAAAGGTTTTTCATGGCTTGGTACTGAGAGGAGTAAGTCAGTAAGTGTTATCTGATTTAAAGTCTTTTTGCAAGCACATGAAATCTTTGTACAACAACTTGTCTGTTTTTGTGAACAAGTACGACATGAAGTGCAATATTTTCTGAAATATGAAACTTGAGAGTGACATAAGTCATATTAATTTGTTGTTTGCCTCAACGTCAGACTTACATAGGAGATGATTGCGCGATAACACTCATGTATCATCCTCGCAGATGATCGCAGTTCTTCTTCTTCTTTTCCTGCCTTGACGCCTCAACATCAGACTTTCATAAGAGCTAATTCTGTAATTAAATGTTTATAGTCCTCACAGACGAACTCATAGTTCTAGGTATTATTATTCTTCCTCCCCTTCCTCAAAGACTCTCATAAGGGCCGATTCGACGATAACACTTGTGTATCATCCTCGCAGAGAATCACATAGGTAGTTATTATTTATATTCCACATACTAAGAATGTTGCTATATGATTGGTCAAGAGGTGATCACGTGATGAGGCATAGTTTTTCCTATCAGATCACCTGAGAATAAAAGTTCGTTACACTCTAGGTGATAGTACTTTTTGGTTTCGCTGATCTCTTCACTCCTCACAGTCCTAACGCGTGATCAAGTTTTTGAGTATGCGCGAAATAAAAGTGCGTTACACTCGGACTATCAGCTCCCACTAACGCGTCCACCCGCACTTCATAATGCGCGTCCTAATTAATGCGCATCCTAACGCGTGTTCCCCATGGCAGCGGCTCAGGGTTAGGTAGAGAAGTAAACATTACTTTTGTACGTCAAATTGTCATTTTTGGTATAGATAGTTGGTTTCAGATGTGGAATATAAATCAAATAATCAACTTTTGGTTTCAGGCAATGAGACGAACTATCACTTCCTCGGCGATCTGAATGTATACGCTATCTTTCCTCAGCTGCGCTTTGGAAAGATAGCTACATCCAGATCGCCTCGGAAGTGATAGTTTATCCCATCACCTTCACCAACGTTGATTATTTGTTTATTATCTAGATTTTTCTCCCTTGCCTCAACGCTTTGACGTCAGATTTTCAGAAGAGCTAATTCTGTGATGTCATCTGTTTATAGTCCTGACGCATGATCACAGCTCTACTTAGTTTTCTTCTTCTTCTTCCTTCCGTGCTCCCAGGTGCCCATGCCAGAGCCTGACCGCATGGTGGCCGATATGAGGGCGCTCTCATTCAGCGTGCAGGACGGCACCGAGATGTTTGGCGACCTCCCGCGGCCACGCCTCAACACCGTTGGAGACAAGCCCATCATCAAGAAGGTGACGCGTAAGCTGTAGCGACCTCAATGGCCGAACAGAAAAAGGATATGAAAGATGGAATGCAGAGATGAACGGAAAAAACTGTGTGATGGTGTCTGAGACGTCAGTACCCCGTAGCCCTGCAGCAACGCAGTCAACCGTCTCTGTACCAATTAGTGATAGCCATTGTCAATAGCAACACCAGTTATTGCCTATGGGACTAAGAAGGTTGAATACGTACCGAAAATCAAACGTGACGGCAGCGTGGGGCAAAGATGATGAGAGCAAAGATGAAATGAAAATCTAAAATGGTATTATGTGGATTTTTCTCTGGTGGAACCAGAATTATTTGTGTTGGTGGTAACAGCAGCGACTGTTGACATCACATTGCATAAAAATGGAAAAATGAGAGAAAAAATAGGTAAGATTTAAAAAAAAAATGTGTATTTTTCTCTGCTGGAACTAGAGATATTTGTGTAATATATATTATGACTTGTGCTTGGTCCCATTGCCATAAAATGGAGTTTTATGTACCAGTATTGTGCAACATTGGTCAGTTCTGAAGATTGCTTTAGGAGAAAAAAAATGTGCATATAAGAATCGACTACCGAGTGCAAATAGATGTGTTGATAAAATTGACAAATAAGCAAGGTGAAAAAATGCCCAGTATATTTGTATTTTGAATCCCGTAGTTGTACATTTACCCATAGCTGGAAATACTAAACAATTTTTGTCCACTATTGTGCACATACTTCACAATAGCATAGACTGTATGCGTAGAGTTTTGTTTTTCGATTTGAAAACCGGTCAGACTGCCAAATAGTTTGAGTATATTTGTGAAACATTGCCTACTTATGATAATTCTAACTGGTAATTTTGGGTGTGGCTTAATTACGCACTCTAAGGAATTTAAGTTGATTCATAGCCTGTTGTCTATTGTTCGTACAGCAGCTTACGCAGGAGTCGCGCTGCTCAATACCTGAGTGGAGAAAAGGCTGCCAGCAAATGTGCGGGCTCAGTAAAATACGGGCTAATTGTTTGGCTTTAAGTCTATAAAAATGTGACTTTTATTTTCCAAATTTTCTTTTGTTCTCAATTTTCATCAGGCATTTGATTGAGTGTTTCTCTGATGTGTCTGCTTACAATTGGCTTGTTTTAGGGGTTAAATGGCTTGTTTTAGGGGTCAATTGGCTTGTTTTAGGGGTTAATTGGCTTGTTTTCAGGGTGTCATCAGCTTCACCTGATCTCATTCAATCTGTGTTGGATTGAGAGGTATATGTACATGTACATAGGAAATGATCAAATAGATGCCTTCTATACCATGTATCCAATGCCAGCATTATATAGAAGTGAATGTTACAAATTTGTTGCTGTCATGATTTGTGGAATTATAATAATGAAAATTGATCTTTTATCAAGTGCTGTTTTGCACCTCACACTCGGGAGGCACATATGACATATTCTTGAGCTTAACTTCATCCTGTTTTATATCACTGTCTATTACTGGTAATTTTGGAGTGCTAAATCCACGCATGTCGTCATTAAAAAGCTGTAGATATACATGTACATGGTACACGTTGATGCGACAGCATGACAGAATATATATATATATTGAATGTTGGAATGTTATTGTTTCTTAGGATGTGTCTAGGAAAAAGTTATTACATCAAATCACATTTCTCACCAAGGCCTACTGTATACGCCATACATTTCACGTTTTTTTTCTTCATTTTCACGAATTTCGCGAGTCGGGTGCTATTCACGAATTTAACAACACGCGAAAAAAGGAATACGCGGTGCATGTGCACATGTACTCCATGATCGCGAATTTAACCACTCACAAAATTGTTAAGAAGTCCTGAATCGCAAAAAATTAGACTCGCTAAATATATGGCGTATTTAAATTGCAAGATATTGAAAACAAAGCAAAACCTTTCTGAGAAGACAGCTTGAATATCCAAGTACTTTACTTTACAGAGAATGCCACACTATTTAGACACTCTGGGAAGCATTGTTTCTTCTAAATATAGCAAACGTTGAATGTAATAGGAAGCCAACAATTCACACTCACTTGAATCTTTCAGTACCAATGACAGCACCCAGTAGGTTCGTTTGGCCACTCTTCACCAAAGGATACTAATCTCCTAAGCCAATAACAACTATCAAAGAGGATTAACCTAACCTTTTAATCCCCAAAGTTACATAATACACTTCCTCTGAGGTAATCACCAATGATCAGTCAAGGAAGAGATGCATCTCAGTTGGGTTTCAATGAACTTCAGGGCTAAGGATATAGAGGCTGTGTGTACTGGGCCCTGTTGCATAAAACTTACCATTGATGGTAACTTTGCCACCTACTGTGTATGCCACCTTATATGGAAAACTTAAATTTGAGTGGCTGTGGAGAGATGTTACTATGGTAGTTACCATTGTTGGCAGGGTTACCATTAATGGTAAGTTTTATGCAACAGGGCGTAGATCTCATTCCCATTGACTTGACAAAGGGACCTATTAGGTTGTGTAATCTAGAGATTAAAGAGTGTACTTGACATTGTAAGGGAAGCTCATTGCATGCATGTATTGTCCATTGTCCAGATTCTTAGTACACACACTCACATTAGTTACATGTTTGGTGCTATGAAATATCATTTTATCCACTGACATCTTTAACTTAGTTCTTCCTGTAAGAACTTGCCAATGACTCTTTTTAAAAGTGGTCTTGGCCATGCTGCATATAGGTTTTCAATTATTGTAACTTCCCATCGATGGGAACTACTATAGCAACAGCCAATGAGCTTTCATTTGTGCACCTGTTGCCATGGTAGTCACCATGAACCTATAGAAAATATAGCCCAGAATGGCAACTTGAGCGTGGCCCAGACTGGTCATTTAAGAAATTTTTGGTGGCCAACGGGGCAACATATTCAAGAGGTTCAGGTGGCCATGGGCTCCTGGGGCTACTGATAAGGACAAGCCGTGTTTGTCGTAAATGTAGTTTGAAGCTTCTCAAGCCAAAATATAGATATAATTATATAATCATGTTTCTTTACAAACATGACCTGTAATTCTCCCTTGTAGCCGAGTTGTAGATTGAAGAGTATAACATTTCATTTCATTCTCATGAAGTCTATATTTTATACATGTAGGTCCGGCTGTATATGTGTGCAATTTCTGCAAGCGTTGTAAATTGAAATGTGTACTTTCTCAAATTTATTCTTGCACTTTTCCGTTAAAATCTACACATTCAAAATTAGTAGCAGATGCTTAAAATGTATTTTTTGTTATATTTGTCATTTATCATGTGTGCATCCATGAATGGAAGTGTAGATTAATACTTATTGTACCACATGTGGATCATTACACCATTAGTAAAGCTGCCAAATTTCCCTGATTTCGCAGGATTCTCCCTGAAAATAGACCAATGTTACTGCAGTGGATTTCATGACATCACCCAATCTCCCTGATTATGGACAGATTATTATCATTAGGTTGTATGCATTTGATAGTCATCTCTCTGATTTCTGATATTTCCCCAGATCTTCCTGATTGTTCAATTTCAATGTTGGTAGCTCTGAATTAATGTACACAAATCCCATAGAGCAGCATTTTGTTTGGCACACAAAGGGGCCCTGTTGCATAAAACTTACCATTGATGGTAACTTTGCTCCCAATGGCAACTGCTATGGAAACCTTGAAGTTGATTGGCTGTCGAGCTATGTTACAATGGTAGTTACCATAGATGGCAGAGTTACCATTGATGGTAAGTTTTATGCAATGGGGCCCTGGTACATGTGTCCACTTAGATATACATGTACTATTAAAGCTCATCATTTCTCTGAGTGACTGCACTGCTTTAATAGAATATCTGCCTACCCTTGAAATCCATCATTCTACATATTCGCACACCGTTGCAAAGTTGTACATTATTAAATGATCGCAAAAGACGTGCAAACGATAGGCGCTCTCTCACACCGCTCCAACAAAAAAAATTATCTTAGTGGCCACTATAGACAGGCTGGCTGCTATAGACAGGTAGCCGTTAAGACAGGTTTGACTGTAGTTACTAGCCTCATTGTACATGTGGCTAGGATATAGCTCTCTACGCAAAACTGGCGCTTTCATTATTGAACGTTTTTGAAGTGCACACACTAAATCAAACTAATTTTTATTGCTTATACGCCCCGAAATTTGCTTTACGTACTGTATGGTCTCAATCCAAACCTACTTTGTGAATTCAGGCCATTCCCTTTAGGCGGCTCTGTAAAGCACAATGCTAGGATTTATTGCAGGGTATAAATAGCATTAGCTGTATTCATTAGCTGCATATTATAAAGGCAAATGATACATTTTCTTAAAAGTATTAAACACTAAATATAGAATTTGTGTGCAAATCAAAGATGGGAGGTTTGATAGTAATACAATGAAGAACTGTCTAGAAAGACCATTCAAGGGAGATGAGAAATATGGTCTTTATAAGTAGGTGGTCATTATGTACTTTTTTTGTACAGGTTTCAAGGAGAATTGTGGATATAGAGAAATAAGGAATGTGGGCTTTATATACAGGTGGTCTTTCTTTAAGTATTAAATACCGACTCAAGATATTATGCAAAAGTCTGGTCTGCAGCATCATAAATAGGGGCGTCTTCATTAGCCCGATGTGGGCAAAATAGCGAGCTTGTTCTGATCGGGTTAGCTAGCCAGATCACGAAATAGCTAGCTATTTGCGTCTTCATTAGCCAGATCAGGCGAAATAGCTCGCTATTTGGTCCAGAAAATATCCCAAGAAATCTTGGGCTAGATGGAGCTAGCTCGGAGCGTCTTCATTAGCCTGAAAATTTCACGATCCCGGCATGCATCAGCGCCCAAGAGGCATTGTTTACGTAATAGGTTTTTACATGTGCGTAAATGCGAGCTCACAACCGAAGCCATGCGGCTGTGGCCTATTCCCGTTGCACACTGCTTGTATGTGCGAAACTCGGGATCGAGCTCGAGCTTACGTATCCAGAGTTTCGAGCTAATGAAGACGCGATTGCAACTTGAGGCTAGTTCCTCGGATCAGCAAAATAGCTTGCTATTTTGTCTGATCGGGCTAATGAAGACGCACCTATTGTGACTGATTTCATTCATTTGCCATTGCGATTCAGTGAACAAAATCATTAATTTTGTGGTAGAATTACATAATGGACATTTGCACACCGTAGGGTTCGCCCAGATTCAGAACACATACTAGTAGGGTTTAACCCTCTCAGTACCATAGCTGCACAAAATGTGTGATAAGTCAATGGGCTTTTCTTTCCTTTGTACTCAGAGAGTTGAACCCCAGGGAAGAGAATATGGTTATGCAGTGGGAGCACCGATATACATGAAAGTAAATGTGATATATTGGTTCAAGTGATTTCAATATTTGCTTTGTCTTCCAAAATACATTTTTGTCTCAATCGTCTTGAAATGTTACTTTTTCCTTTTCCTGCTCGCCCCCAAAGGGACTGAGACAGACTGAAAGCAGAACTGAATGATACAGTGACTACGGTAGTCTTAGAATACTAGACCTTTGTCAGCTGGGGTCAGAAATCTCTAACAGCTAGGACGCTAGGGTTATTTTACAGCACCCATATAGGCACATGTAACCACTCACATAGATGTAAAAAACTTGCTGGATAATGTTTGTATCGCTGTGCACTGTGTGCAGTATGGTCCTCATAATATGTATATTGTGTATACTTAATGAGATTTGCATAAACATAATTCTTTGTTCGAGAAAAGTGTTCAAATCAAAAAGAGAACATGGTTATTGGCAGTAAAGACTATTGAGGTATAAAATATTTTCTTTGGATTTATGTCGCCTGGAGAGTTTAAGAGTTGTTCAGTGTTGTTTGTAATATTTAATTGATGTATTGTGTAGCATTCTTAGAAAGATTCCAGTGTGGTATAGTTGCAATTGAATACAGAATTTGCTTGCTTTGAAAGGAGACAAATTGCGGAAGCAGATGAAAATTTTGAAAATTACAAAAAAAACAAACAGGTAGTTACAATGTAGAATAGGTCATTCTTTTGTTTTGCCAAAGTTTGTTCTGATTCTAGTTTCTTGTTTTGTATCAATAGACCATTTTCATTATGTTTGCAAATTGTATATTACACTTTGTTTGCACAATCACTAATGGTAACCCCAATGCTTGTCTGATGTTTGTGCGAGAAGTAACAACTTGTAGATTCATAGTGCGTCCCACCCATTGAAACTCAATCATTAGATACAGATGATTGAAATACCGCGTTGTAGCGAGTAAAAGTTGTGAATACATTACGAAAAACGCTTATTGAATAGGACATATTCTCCTTAGCTGAATGCATATAGATATAAGAATTCAAAGAATTATGTGTGATGTATTTTGGTTATATATGGCATGCTACTTGATTATGATTTCATGTGCCTTCAATGTACTTGTTTATCACAAGATGATGATAATGAAGATGTAAGAAATTTGAAAGGTTGGTTTCAGCATCAACAAGAATGTTATGTTGGCTGATGTTTGGATGAAAGCGAGAATACACGATATTAAAAGTTGCCACTCGTGGCGTTTTATTTGCAATAATTATGATTTCAGTGACTTCCTTTAGTTTGGAATGAGTGTGTGTGTTTATTTACATGTGTGTGGTTATGCGTGTGTCTCTTTGTGTTTACAAGAAGGAGAAAGAAGGAAAAGAAGGAAGGAGGAATAGGAGGAAAAAAAGAAGAAAACTAAAAATGACAAGGAAACACAAATTAAAGGAATATACAAGATAGTCAAAACAAAACAGGCAAGAAAAGATGGGGAGAAAGGGAGAGAATTGTAACTGATAAATAGCATGACATTGGGATGGAATTAATAAAACAAGAAATCTATATTCCATTTGAAACTTCATATTGTTACAAATACGTAATC
>CAVLGW020000271.1:0-20041 GCA_963669155.1 Arbacia lixula
AGATATTGTGACATCATCAAAGGAAGAAATGAGCAGTCCAATAAACCTCATTCATGCACATAACTAGCTATTGCAATGACTACCTCCACCCATGGGCGGAAATCCCGGGGGACGGGGGGGGGGCACGTCTCCCCCCCCCCCCCCCCCCCCACCATTTCGAAGGGGAGGGGGACACAATATTAAATGTCTCCCCCCCCACTATTTTCGGTCCTGTACCCCTAAAATATCATCATCACCCCCCCCCCCCCGCTCAGCGACTTCTTGATGAAAAGCATGTCCCCCCCCCCCCCCCCCCCCACCTTCGGGGAGCGATTTCCGCCCTTGCCTCCACCCGATCACAAGAGCATCACAAGTCTTCACATAATACCATCTAACAACCTTTCATATGGGAATAATCCTTTGCTATGTCACAAATTTGCCAGTCTTCTTTTGCCTTTAAGGACGGCTTGGTAACCCCTTCCCCCTCCAGATTGTTCAAGAGCAACCAGGCTAAATGCCAAATACGGTCGCTGTAAGAATGGACAGCGACAGCGGAAAAACAAATCTCGGGCATAATGAAATAACTCTTACCTCTGTCGGCGTTGGACTCCTGTTTTAAATCCTGACGGAAACCAGCGTGCGAATCGCGTCGCTGCAATCTTCTTCGAATTCCTTGCACAAAGCTGCTCAGTGATACCGCTATAGAGTGATCCACAGCAAACCGACCAAGCCAACATCCATTAAATAAAGATAAATCCATATCTTATCCATGGTGGAGATTCAGGAAGGACATGGGAGGACGTTCGTCTCCTGTCGGCAAACTGTTTAGATATAATAGGTTTCATTTTTGCTTCTCTTTGTAATGATGAATGCAAATTCTACTCACGCCTACCTTGGAATCTTTCTTATGACATTGTCATTTGGGTGTGGTAACAAATCTAATCAACTACAGAGAACTTTTGTTTGTTTGCAATGCTCGATGCGCATTCTATTATCCTAACCCAAGTATTTCTCATTATATAAAGAAGGTCTTTGTTCTTTCATAAGCATTGCTTTGCCTCCGCAACAAAGCTGCCGGTTGGTATTGTTATGTTTTGTATCAACAAGGGATGCTTCTTGCGTGTGTGTGTGTGGGGGGGGGGGTGGGTTGTGTGTGTCTGTGTGTCTGTGTCTGTGTGTGTGTGTGTGTCTGTGTGTGTCTGTGTGTGTGTGTGTGTCTGTGTGTGTGTGTGTGTGTGTGAGTGTGTGTGGTGTGTGTGAACCCATGCGTGTAAGAATGCGTGTTCGTATGCGTTCTTGAGTATGTGTGTAACACTTATTAAGTGCGTTACAGTGGCCAAGCAACAGCTTACATACGACAGGGGAATCCCACATCAGACATTGCGCAACACATTGAATGGGAATCACCTTTCATCATCAGCATCATCATCCTCCTCATCATCATATTCATCATCTTCATCATCCCATGGACCTATCATGGATCGTCTGCGCTCGGATATACTTTCTTTGATCTATGATAAAGACATTCAAAACATTCAGGTGTTTCAAACAATACGCTGTACATGCATTTCTAATTATGCAGTGTCTTCTTCTCAATAACAAAAGAAAATCTGGTTTGAGAAATATGTCAACCGTTCAGCCTTCGTTGGGAGTTCATAGCTGATCTTATGACACACACTGGAAATTAGATTGTGGGTGAGCGAAGGGAAATTTTGATAAAATTGTAGAAAGAATTTGGTCCGTAACTTTTTCGGACCTCTCCGCACATGAAATCGAGGTTGTTTCCATGGAAGGTGAAACAATCAATAAACGATTAACAAGATATTTGTAAGGAAATATGATTGCCCAATGTGCGAAATGGAGGCATTTCTCTGACATGTTTTCGACAGTATTCTCGATTCATAACCCCCCCCCCCCCCCCCGAAGTAACAATGTAATCTGAAATTCACAGAACCGTATCATTATACGGTGTTCTACTGCTACACATGCACTTCAGTACATGAAGTAGTTCTGAAATCTTCTGCGCATGCAGAATATATATTCCTCTAAATGTATCCAAAATTTGTCATGCTTGTTTGGCGGCGGATCTCCCTCGATCGCGTACAATATTCCATTGTGATATCAATGCACGCGGCTGCTGTAGGAATAAATTACACTCCGTGTTGACTCCATTCCTTACACCTGTCTGATCATCCTAAGCCATCGTCAACCCACTGAAGAGTGAAGGCCACTCCAAGGTGACGGCACTCTGATCTATCCCACGTCTTTCTCATCCAGGTCACACCAAGACATTCTGTGATTTCATTTCTCCACCTCATATTCTGTCTGGACCAGCTTGGTCCACCGTCCATCTGGTGTTCTAGCGAGGTGACCAGCCTAGGCCCACTTCTTTTTTTTTTACAGTCTGGATGACGTCGGTGACTTATGTCATCTATTCAATTAGAACCTCATACGAGATGTCAAAAACCCTTAACTTTTAACACCTTTGAAAAAACTAATTTTTAAATTACATTTTTTTTGTAGAAGCAGATTGTGGGACTCTCGATCCGCAGTGCGAGAGGTCGAACCAAGAGCCGCTATGCATGTTCGTCAGGAGACAAAACAAATTTAATTTACAAAGAAATTTTAGGCATACACCCAGTAGTAAGGATAGCGTGCTCCATCCTGTAAATGAACGAAAAACAAGTCGTTCATTTACAGGATGGAGCACGCTATCCTTACTACTGGGTGTATGCCTAAAATTTCTTTGTAAATTGAAATTACCCCAGAAAACCTTTTCACCAAAACAAATTTAATAGAGAAAAACGATCTCATAATAATGGTAACCATGGTAACTTGCGTAATGATGGTTAAGCAGGCCTCTCAAGCAAGCCAAGAGAATCAGTGCTATATACTCTGAAGCAGGAATCCTGGGGGAGCGAATCCGTACTTTAGTAGTCTTAAACGGATTGTTCATCCTGTAATTAAGTTGGTTTTGATAAAAGTAAAATTCTAAAAGAAATATATCATTGAAGGTTTGTTGAAAATCCATCAAAGGATGAGACAGTTATAACTGTTTAAGGTTTTGATTTCGTGACCTCAGGTCCGAGATACTCTACCATATGTTGTGTACTTATTTTCCTCTTGAAAATATTGATTTTCTCAAAAATATATGCATAATTTTACATGTACATTTGATGCATCATTAGAAACTCGTTTTTACACACATACCTCTACGGAAAAAATGATTCCTTCATCAAAAACAGGAAAAGAACAATTTATGTAAAGATACAGCACATGACATATGGGAGAGCACCTCGAACGTGACGTCACAAATCAAAATGTTAACAAATCATAGCTTTCTTATCCTTTGACGGATTTTCGTCAAACTCATATGCTTCTTTCATGGTTCTGTTATTATCAAAACCAACTTAACTTCACGGTGAACTATCCCTTTAATCATTACAGTACAATGGAACACACATATACACACACAAATACATACATACATCCAGATCAAAATACACGCATACGCACGTAATCGCACAGTCACCCACCCACATACGCAGCAGTACATATTCCAGGCACACATCCATGATGTCCAGCCATAGTACATAAAACATAGCACAGTTTGAATCATGAGACTACAATAGGCTATTATAGTTCTCGCAGTTGGTCTAGACACATTTGGCGAGTTAAGACTTTAAGCGAGTTAAGAGCGTACGCATTAATGGCGTAAGTGACTCAATCGAGTCGGCCATGTGTTCTTTCTTGTGAAGCGGGTATTTTTATCGATCGTAACTCACTTGCAGTACTAGCCTACTGTACTGAACAGCCACGTTGTAATACCAAGGGCAACCCCATGCATGAGCATCCTTCTACTCGCACACTGTATGGCATCAAGAAATGTACAGAACTATGTTCGAGCATTTTGATTATTCATTTTATTTATCAAAATACGATAGCGATAATAATACGATTTAAACTAATGATAAATATGAGATGTCAGCATACATAACGATATATCATACAAGCTGGAAAAATAATGCTATATTATTTTATAGAACTTTTTTTTTCACAATGAATGACTCTTCACAAGTGGGCTAAGATGGCTATTAATAGTTTTTGATAGTTTTATAGAACACTGTCATATCTGCACTGGTGATAGTCCTGTAATAATCTACCCCCTCTCATTTTATAAAAGATAAAAATCCTGTTGTCAATTGACACACCCATGAACATATTAGCATTTATTTATGATATCTCTCCTTCCAAATTATATTGCATAGGCTCGTCGTTATTTCTAATCTATTTCCTTTTCAGAAAAATTTGGTTTATAATGCTGTTCATTTTAGTTTGATAAAGCATGGGATCGAATGTCTTATCAATAACGAGTGCTAATGACAATTATACAGCTTTATCGATGCTTAACTTAAATATGAAGACTACATATTCTTTCTCGACCACACTGCGTACTTCTCTATAAGTCATTTGAATACTCCTCATCGCTAAATAGATAGGGTTGGGGAAATATATTTATTGTAGCAATGATACTATTCTGTTTTTAAATAGCGCTTTCCTTTTGCGAAGTATACTACCCAAAGCCTTAAGCCAAGCAGCCGTATGTAGCGCTAGAAGCTGGTTGTTGTAAGTAGAACAGGAGTGACCTGCCAGGTACCCATAAACTAGCCCTGGTTTGAGAGGGACAAACTGGAACAAAGCATCTTGTCCAAGGGTGTACGCACCGGGCGGGGCTCGAACCCAGGATCTCTCAGAAAGAGTTAAGAGCTCTCACCACTATACCACAGTGCCCTCATGTTGAAGAGATTTATTTTAAATAGTTTATTAATCGGCCCTTCACCGAAGTTTATATCTCAATGGGCTATCCTGAACACAGTGTTATTACTACGCGTACGACGGTTATCCATGTCTTCGACAGGTACAGCAGCTAGCTCAGCCACAGGCTTAGGACCTGGCCTTAGAGTACGGCCTAGATTTCGGTCTAGACTCTGGCCTAAGGACCGGTCTAGGAACCAGTCTAGGGCTCAGTCACGACGAGGAGGGCCGTGGCCCGAAGAACCTGGCCGATTCCGTTCGTCGCCTCGCAAGTATACTCCCCAGCGTCAACCGCGCTTACAGGCGAGATCTGTAGGGGGGAATAAAAAGCACGAGAGAGTGCAAACGCGAATTATGTTAATAGTATTTGAATATATTCCAAAGGAATGTTCTGCTTATACATTTACGCAATGAGCATTATGTGTATTTCAATATTGCATCCTTATGAACAAGGACTTTAGAGAAATTTACTAAAACGAATTCTCACTTCGTCTTCAAATAGTACTGTCATTTTAAGTGTTGTATTTTGAAGCATTGAAATCGTATGCTGTGTGGAAATCACAAAGTCCAGTGGACTTTTTTTTTTTTATCTGAGTCGAGATCGAGAGGGTAGGGATTCCTCAGATTTGTTTTTGACCCACATAACTGCTTCATATCGAGGAGAGAAACTGGGTTGTGGTATGGCCTAGTGACTGAGGGGGGAGGGGGGGGGGTAAGACATTATTGTGATCATATTCATCATTCATTGTCACATTTCATAAAACATTGCAAGAACGACACCGTACCAACAGCCAACCCGTAGCCTGGTTCTCACGCGGTCCACCGATCGTCTGCGCTGCAATGTTGAGGTGGTCGCCAGGCAGTATGTCGCCATCTTTCGTCCAGGTGATGAAAGGCGCGGGGAAGCCCTCGCCTACGCATTGCAGGTAGGTTTGGTCGCCCGCCGTCTTCACCGTTGAGCTGCTGTTCGTTGGTGTGTTGAGAATCAGTGTCGGCTCTGAACATAGGAATACAATAAGACAAAAACAATAACATGTCATTGTATATGAATTGTATGAATTCATGCAGGTGGTTTAAGTTCCAAACAAAATGAGCAGAATAATGTACTGTACGTATGTCCTTGGTTATTAAATATGTTGCCGTGTTTACAAAATACACAAAAAGATGTTCTTCTTTTTCTTTTCTTTTTTTCGATCTCTTTCTCCCTCGATCTGTAGTTTTTGTATTATACATGTCAAAAATGTTGACTGTCATACATGTCATTGTACATGAATTGTATGAATTCATATAGGTGGTTTAAATTTTTCTTTGTGTGTGTGTGTGTGTGTGTATGTGTTGTTTTGTACTCAGTGTTACAAGAAAGACCATACATAGCTCGGTTAAAATGGCTACCCTGGGTATTAATAAATTAATTAAATATAATTGATATAAATTCAATGTAGCACATGGAATATATAACAGTAAAATTACTATTACGACGGAAACTACAACTATACTCCCGAACATGAAATATACAACGGGAAACTACTTATACTATAGAACTACTCCTGAACATGAAACGACTTACTGCTACTCCCGAACATGAACTATATTTATACAACAGGAAAACTACTACTACGAGAACTACTCCTGAACAAGAAATATACAACGAGAAACTATTAATACTATAGAACTACTCCTGAACATGAAATATACAACAAAAAGACTACTACTATTCCCGAACATGAACTATACAACAGGAAAACTACTACTACCAGAACCACTCCTCAACATGAAATACACAACAGAAAATTACTACTACTAGAACTACTCCCGAACATGAACTATACAACAGGAAAACTGCTACCTCTAGAACCACTCCTGAACATGAAATATACAACAGAAAATTAATACTACTAGAACTACTCCCGAACATGAACTATACAACAGGAAAACTACTACTACTAGAACCACTCCTCAACATGAAATACACAACAGAAAATTACTACTACTAGAACCACTCCTCAACATGAAATACACAACAGAAAATTACTACTACTAGAACTACTCCCGAACATGAACTAACAGGAAAATTGCTACTTCTAGAACCACTCCCGAACATGAAATATACAACAGAAAATTAATACTACTAGAACTACTCCCGAACATGAACTATACAACAGGAAAACTACTACTACGAGAACTACTCCCGAACATGAAATACACAACAGAAAACTACTACTACATGTATTAGAACTACTCCCGAAGATGAAATATACGACAGGAAACCACAAGGCGGTTAAGTGGGCGGGAACGCGTGTTAGAGTCGAACCCGGCTGTATAGTTCAACTCACAACTCGGTAAACATCGAAATATTGGCATGATAAGTAATCTGATTTTCAGCGCTGTCGCATTCCTTACAAACACAGAACGCAGATGATACTGGTCGCCATGGTAACGAACATGGGAGAGCTGATACCGGTAATCGTGAAAACATGGCAGAATGGCTGCCGCATGTGTTTTTGTCATACATTTCATAAACTTTCAAATGTTACCATTTTTGTGCTTTCTTCCAAATGCAGATTTGTACCAGGTGTAAAAATAACAAAAATGTTGTTACTTTTGAAGCAATCTAAAACAAGTTGTAACTCGATTCCAGCTGAAATTTACACATCACAAAGTCAAAGTCAATCTTTTTACAAGCAAGTTCCGTGACGCATAATACATTATTGTTCTTGTAATAATCCGTTGATAAGATTTTCACTCCGAGACGAATGTGGACTGACAAATTTGTGTGTAATAGATAACCAATTCAGAACATAGGAATTCCCTTGTACATTCCACATGTCAACCCACAAAGTCTTTTCTGTCAGAAGCATGGACTATTAACGGCACTATATGATGGCAGTTTCCGCTCTGCGAAGTTTGGACTGAGATCAGTGTTTTAGAGTACCAAAGTAGTGTCGTCATATTCATTGTTATGAAGGTTTCTGATTCTTAACGACGTCACTCAAGTGAGAGTTTTCACTGGTCCGACAATAACAAAAGCGGGCTAGTGACGAGCACTCCAAATGATAATCCCCGCTATGATCACCGTACTACTGATCGCTCTACCTACTTAGTTTAGAACTAGTTGTCTTGACAACACACTTCGGTTCTCAGTTACTCGTTTGAGTTCAGGGCATGTGAGAGATGTTGAACTTGAATGATACTCTCAAAATCTAGGTCAACGACAAAGGCACGAGGTATTATGAACGAACACAAGCTCAAATGCGTGAAATGCGCGACACAGATTCCTATACATATCCCATTCAGCGGCTCATGTAGTTGTTGTTTACAAGGAAGTTCCTACAGTTTACCAAACAATGATCGACTTTCACAGCATTCAAGGCACTGTTGACAATATGGCGCCCATACCGAACACTGGCCATGATCATACGAGAGTTTACGCTTTTGAATAGCTTCTTCTAGCCGATATTTGGCTAACTACAACACACACTGCTTTGCTCGAAAGCTTGTTTCTAAAATTGTCATACGGACTGGAATGCTGAATATACATGCTCGTTAGTTTATTTGTAAATGAGAAAATGAGTTGGAAGTGGATGAAGAGAATAAGGAGGTGCGGGAGTAAAGGAAGACAGAGAAGGAAAATGGAAGGGAAAAACAAAATGATGATACCTTCTGCTGGCATGACTATTACTACTACTACTACTACTACTACTACTACTACTACTACTACTACTACTACTACTATTGCTGCTCCTAGTCCTACTACTACTACTACTACTACTACTACTACTACTACTACTACTAATATTATTATTATTACAATTACTACTTCTTCTCCTCCTCCTCCTCCTACTACTACTACTACTACTACTACTACTACTACTACTACTACTACTAATACTATTAAAACTACTACTACTACTACTACTACTACTACTACTACTACTACTACTAATACTATTAAAACTACTACTACTACTACTACTACTACTACTACTACTACTACTACTACTACTACTACTACTACTACTACTACCAATATTTCTACTGCTGCTGCTACTATCCTACTTCACCCAGTACTTCCATAACTATCATACATCCAACAACAACAAAAAGCCCACAAGAGGACATACTGGATGTGTTTCATTACTATTCCGCGGACATAGCGTCATAGTCAATGATACTCACACACTCCTACATGTCTTATTTCCATGACAACGTAAGATGTTGGGGGAGTGAAGGAAGGAAAAGGCTTCGGCCATGTTCTCCCCATGTAAGATACAAGAAATCGGATAACCAACATCGCTTGATGCGGAGCCAAGGGTATCAGCTGCTATCGATTGCATCCTACCTCTCATGTCATATTTAACTTCCCCCGTGGTATGGCGAAATTTAACACGCAAAACCTTGTACAAAACAACTCTCAATATGAACATGATCAAACCGACAAAGTTACGTAGTCAGTTTTGTGTGTTTGTGTCTGTGTGCGTGTATGTGTATATGCGTGTAAGTGTATGTGAGTGTGTGTGTGTGTGCGTGCGCGCGCGTATGTACATGTAAGGGGGGGGGGGGGGGGGGTGGTGGACGTGATACAATTGAACCTCTTGCCTGTAAAATAACGAAACCAAAACTATTCAGCACCTCATCTCAATTCCAAATCAACACATTCAACAAGACCCCCACCATTTAAACACAGGGTGTCCCTTCTGCAGGTCAAAAAAAAAATAAAACTGGGTAAAAATCATAGAAAATGGGAGAGGTTACTGTATTGGAATTTTCCTCCTCAAACTAGAAATGGAATCTGACTTTAGGCGAAATTATATAGCGATCGCTAGATTTTTAAGCAGGTTTTGTGCTGGTCGTCCGTATGGAAAGCCGCTTTAACATTTATTCCTATTTCTTGATATCAAGAATTCGACTTCTTGATATCAAGAAATGGTTTTGTGTAGTAAAGCAATGGCAATTCTTGATATCAAGAAATCGAATTCTTCATATCAAGAAATGGAATTTCTGATATCAAGAAATCAAAATCTTGATATCAAGAATTCGACTTCTTGATATCAAGAATTTGATTTCTTGATATCAAGAATTCGATTTCTTGATATCAAGAATTGCCATTGCTTAACTACACAAAACCATTTCTTGATATCAAGAAATCGAATTCGTGATATCAAGAAATAGGAATAAATGTTAAAACGGCTTGCCATACGTCCGAAACCTAAAGCCTAGAGACCAGAGACCGCTGTGAGCTATGGTCCGCACCACAGTGCATGCGTTCAATGAGAGCATGCCCGCGGCACATCGCACACCGACATGGTCAATACGATTGTGAATGTAGACCACGGCTGCTGGGTGTCAAACGTACATATCGATACATTTCACTTTAACCTGTTAACGTTGTCGTATACTGGTGATTCCTGCCGACTTTCATGACCTTTGCAAATGGGGAACCCTGTCTTTAAAGAGAGCTCCTGTCCTTATTGCCAAAGTGCCAATATAGCCCTCTTCACCTCGTGGACTATTGGCTACACATAATAATTATGTACTATTAATGTCCTGTGATAGATTCGAGGTGGGTATATGATGATCTACTTGCGCCCCTCCCCTTTTCTGCCACTCCCATAACTGGTTAATTTCTATGTACGCCGTTGTGTTCTTTTTGACAGCTTCATGGTGGGACTATGATGATATAGACAATGCACCCCTCCCCTTCACCCCCCCCCCCCCCCCCAATACCTGGTAGATTACTAGCTACGCCCGTGTGTTCTTGGGATGACTTCATGGCGGGCCGATATATACCATGCGCCCCAGCTCCCTTACTACCGCCCCTATACCTGGTAAATTACTGGCTTCCCCCATGTGTTCTTGGTATAGATTCATTACGGGGCCTCTATGGCGATACAGACAATGCGCCCCAACCCCTTACCGACGCCCCTATAACTGGTAAATGTCTGCCTACGCCCATGTGTTCTTGCGATATCTTTGTAGCGGGGCCTATGATGGTATAAACCATGGGTCCCTCCGCCTTACTGCTTCCCCTATACCTGGTAGATTATACAAATATTGACTGCTATGAGGGGCACAGTTAAAATTATAAGCCCAAGATGATGTCAAAACCATGACTATGCCCGAAGCGAAGCTGAGGGCATAGTCATGGTTTTGACATCACCGAGGGCCTATGATTTTAACTGTGCCCCGAATATTAAGCAGTCAATATTTGTTTTATAAACCGAATGTATAGATTCTTCTCATCGATTGGTTAAAAGATTTCCTGAACTGACAAGGCCTACAAGATAGCATGTAATAGGCATGTAAATCAACACTCATTGCGCGTACAGGGATTGCGCACACACGAGCGATATCGCGCGGTGTTGAGGTTGTCTTATTATTTTCCGGGCACAGTCGATTGCCATGCCCCGGGCACAGTTAATTTTGACGTCATCTTGTTAAAAACGGGGGCACAGCTATTTCGATGACTCTACTTTTAACCAATCAGATGAGAGGAATCTATGTATGAGGTTTATAATACTGGCTACGCCCATGTGTTTTTTTGATATAGCTTCATGGCGGGGTATTATGATAATATAGACAAAGCGCCCCCATACTACTGCCCCTATACCTGGGGGATAACTGGCTAGGCCCACGTGTCCATGTGATAGGTTGTCGGTCGGATATTTTTCGATACCGGAGAGGCGCCCCTCTAGGTATCCAATACAGGCACTTGTGTTCTCAGCAGGTAGCTGCCTAAATCTGGAAACATGAATTGGGGAACATGATGTAGTGACACAAATCCTCGGTCCAACACGCTTCCTACGACCAGGAGCCCACCAGAAAAGCTATCTGTGACCTAGTTATAATCCCGATAGAGGTCAGAGGAGAGGTGAGCGTCCTTTTGGGATCATTCGACAAGAATATCACTGCTTTTATTGTGTTATGCAGGACACTCAATATGATATCACAATAATAATAATAATAATAAAAATAATAATAATAATAATGATAATAATAATAATAATAATAATAATAACAATACTACTACTACTACTACTACTACTACTAATAATAATAATAATAATAATAATAATAATACTGATGATAATAATAATAATAATAATAATAATGATAATAATAATAATAATGATAATACTGATGATAATGATAATGATAATGATAATAATAATAATAATAATAATAATAATAATAATAATAATAACAATAATAATAATAATAATAATAATAATAATAATAATAATAATGATAATAATGATAATGATAATGGTAATAATAATAATAATAATAATAATAATAATAATAATAATAATAATAATAATATTAATAATGATAATAATGATGATAATAATAAAATGCTGTGCATTTCAAGGTAAGATCAGAGAAATGCAAGGCAGGCCGTAAGTCAGACTTTAAATTACAAACGAGATAATAAAGCGCTTGAGTGCGTATAGAACGAGGACTAATACATAGGAGTTTTGTACAGGATATATTCATATTTCCCACTAATTATTTTTCAAATAATGCAAGTTGGAAAAAAAATGTGAAAGGAATGAAACACTTGTAATTCATTGTCACAATAACTTCTCCATTCATATACATTCTTTTTCAAATTAATAATCGTACGATTTTCCAGGATGCAGCACCATGGTCATCAGCACGTATGAAATCCGTTTGTCAGCAGCAGCACAATCAATGTCACAATGCAGCTCTGGCGGCGTTCGTTCGGCACGTTTCATGCAAACCTGATTTGACGGTTTATAAGCCTAACTATTCTTCCGATTCGAAGTAATTGTACAATCAAGGCTATTGGAGGTCACGTCATATTTACCAGCAAATTGAGTTGGAAGCCTAATTTTATTTTTATCCCTCCGGCTACGCACAGGCATGACAGGGCCGTGGGATTGTTGTGCCTCGAAGACTTTGATCTCTATAAGCATTGTGCACTGACTTATTAAATAGCAATGAATGTGATAGATAATACGTATATTTTTGTATATTTATATGTGTTGGACTTCTACAGGATAAGGCGAAGTCTGTTTCAATATTCTTCGTAACTTTATTTTTATTCTCTCCCTATTTTCCCTCCATTTCTATTCATCCTCCTCCTCCTCCTCCTCCTCCACCATTCTTCTTCTGCTCTTTCTTCTTCCTGTTCTTGCCTCAAATATTTCTCCTAATATTTGCTCCCTTGCATTGCAGACATCCTGTGTAAACAATCCATGCTTTGGAAAAATAATTGGTTGTCTAAATCAAATTCCCTAGTAGTCTAGATTCACTCACAGGCGTGTCTGCCAATCAGACCAAGGACGTTTAAGCACATGGATATATATCGCTTTGAACAAGGTTTGATACCGCCACTTAATATTCATGACTAGCAGCCGCTCGCAATAATATGATGCATACGCGATTGCGTCACGTTCACCTGGATTTTATAGTAGGTCATACGCATTCCTATACATGCATACATTTCAACTTTTGCTGCTGAACTTTTAGTTTTGTCACTAAGTGCTCGTTATGTAGTTAATAAGGATAAGGAAATTCGAAATTTGATTATTTTTGAGATGGAAATACTAGCTTGGGCGCGGCTGAGCACGTTTTTCATATTGCTTGTCTGAAAGGAAAATATCTGAAAGTAACGTTTCATGCAATTTTTTAAGCAGGTATGATGCGGAACATTGTGAAATCGAGACTTTTATACTGCAACTTGATATCACGTTTAGCGCCTTTTTGCCATATTGTAACACTATTCCTCCATTGAATCTTTATAGATACATCGTAGGTATTACATGTCACAACTGCGCAAGCGTATTTCTTCCAAATTCTTCTGCGCATCCGATTTAGGTTATACGTCAAATCCAGGCAAAAATCATCCAGAGAATCGGCGGCTTCGGACATGGGGGATCAAAGAGAAAATCTTTGTAAAGCGTTCTTTTGTGACTAGAAGGAGAGTACAATGAATCTGCATTAATTAAACAGTAGCTGGATATCCATTGGTGAAACATCCTTGATCAGACCCACACTTCCTCTGATGTTTATACTCCCAGCTCCACGTTACATAACCACAAACATGTTTTGGGGTTTTAAAGACAGGGTGTCCCATATTCAAGATGTTTGAGCTATTACGTCCGATAGCAGTAAAGCGAGATATCATGGCTTTTCTGTTCATACACACCAGCCCTAACAACATGCACTTTGCCACATAACATTGTGACTAGATTGTCGATTGGGCTTTTGGTTGTATCTTGTATGGTAAAGTACTTATTTTGTTCGAATCACTGTTCAACATAACAAAGAATAAACTGAAAGAAAGGTCATACCACAGATGAGTCGATAGTTAGTGGATGTTAAACTAGAATGATCAATAAATTGACAAAGAAGAGAGAAAGAAAGAACCGAGTTTCATACAGAACTGGGCATTCCATGTGTTTGTTTACTATTCTTAAAGCACTGCTGAAAGTGCACTGACAGGAAACCCGGAATCAGCTGAGAGCCCAGACACCTAACCGAGGCACAGACGAGTGTAAGCTGACCCCCGAGATAAGACAGGTTAATGACAGACAGGCCGCCATCAGCGCCAAATCTGCGCGCCCTCAAGTACACGTTTGATTGGATTTGACTTAGTTTGGGAGTCATGGCAACCAGGGGGAAGACTCGTGGGTATGCGGGAATTACTGCAGGGGTGAAGATCATGTTGGTGATGTAGGCAGGTTTATTTTGTGTACTGTAAGAAATGTAGACTACGCAACGGTCTCTATGATATTACAAACCCCTCCCCCCACCCCCACCCCCACCCCCACCCCCACCCCCTCCCCGCACACCTTTGTCTGATTTGGAAAGTACACGAAAGGGTAACTTGATATTATTGTGTACAGACGGGATTTATATCATCCACACATCCCGCAAGACTCACTGAACTTGTATGCCCAAACTCTCAACGGGGTATTTTTCTCAAACTTACAACATCTTATGTGCCTTTGACGCACTCCAACACACAAATAACACACATACAACACATAATCTCATAGAACAGCAGTTAATCCAAGGATGTAAGAAACGAGCTTGACATCCTTGGTTAATCTAGCACACACGTAGATGATCAATGCAACAAGTACGTAAAGCGGACCGTGCTACGGTTATTACAGACATTGTAATGAAAAACTGTGTGTGTGTGTGTGTGAGTGTATGTAATAACAATAAAGACACATGGGGGGGGGGGGGTACTGCAAATAATCAAAGGTTGAAGATATCCTCACGATAACACTCCTCCTTTTAATTAAAAAAACCACATAAAAACGAGAAATGTAGCGATAAATATCGCAAGCTCGATTTGACAGAATGTATAAATGAATGTCAAACAAGTTAGTTAGTCAGACTTCCTGACTCCTTAGCCATGTTTTTACTGGATGCAAGCCAACTTTCTCTCCTCGTTGAAATCATCCCAGAAAGACTCTTAACTCTTCAAATGCCAAGGGCTCATTTTCCATCATCTATACACACATTCCGTATAGCAGCATTTTGTTAGGCATACAAGGGTTAACATGACCCAGTCAGATTGTTCCATATTACGCTTCAAACTTATAAAATAGGTTTGGTTCCAGCATGGATTGGCACTTTTGTTTATATCACAAGAACGTGGGCCATATTTTGTATTTCTCCGACGTTTCGTTCTTTATAAGTGAGACCGAATGAAAACAAGATATATATCAAAACTATTGACCGGTCTGAGTCAAAAATAGGCCGTACAATAGAAATGAGTGACATACACAATCATCGCTATATTCACCTTCAGGGCACCCCAATTTTATTTTGAGGATTGCACTAGATAAGGTTCTTTAACACTCATACACCGTTACCATTTACATGGTGTATTGAAAGCTGTCATTAGCCCTGCCATAGAAGTGAGAATAAAAAAAAATTATGTGAGTGAAAGGTGTACCATTATCAGCCTATCCAGAGAGAGAGAGAGAGAGAGAGAGAGAGAGAGAGAGAGAGAGAGAGACAGATAGACAGAGAAAGAGAGAGAGAGAGAGAGAGAGAGAGACAGAGAGACAGAGAAAGAGAGAGAGAGAGAGAGAGAGAGAGAGAGAGAGAGAGAGAGAGAGAGAGAGAGAGAGGAGAAAACGTGAGAGTGAAAGTGAGAGAGAGAGAGAGAAAGAGAGAGAGAGGGAGGAAGAGATAGAGAGAGAGACAGACAGACAGAGAGAGAGAGAGAGAGAGAGAGATGGGGGAAGGGGGGGGGGGGGGGGCTTGTTTACAGGTACCCTCTCCCAATATTTTTTTCTTTATAAAGAAGTTTGCTACTGCAAGAGATATTTTGTGTCGTCACAAGTGACAAATTGTCTGCACAAATGTTTCCAGTTTCACTTGGAGGCGTCCTAGGGGAACATTTGGTTGTAATTTGGGTATCTTTGAAGTATGCCCACCACGTTCCATTTTGTCTATCGGGGTTTACCCTCCCATGTCTGCTGAACGGCTACGGGCTCCTTATCTATACTTGCATTCATGATATGGATTTCGTTCAAAATCGCGACAAAGTATCCAAGGAAAATGGCTATTTGCCATTGTTACCAGTCAGTTGTATCAGCTAACCATCGGGTATATGCACCTTCAAAATGTCTTTGTTGACCTCCTTGAAAGTGGCACGTCAATGCATCAGCCATGAATACCTTTCATCTGTTCACTTCGGCCAAGATAAAATGATCACAATGGTATTGCTATTGTGCAAAAATGGTTGTAGATTGATTTGAGCTTGAGAGAGAGAGGGAGAGGGAAATATCTAATACAAAGAATGAAAGAGAGAAAGGGGGAGAGAGAGAAAAAAAGAGAGGGAGAGGAGGGGGGTAGGCATGGTAGGTAGGGAGAAAGAGAAGGGGGAGGGAGGAGAGAGGGGAGGACGGGGGAGATAAGGAGAGAGTGGGAGAGAGTCAGGGGGGCGGGGGGAGAAAGCAGGAGAGAGAGAGAGATAGAGAGAGAGAGAGAGAGAGAGAGAGAGAGAGAGAGAGAGAGAGAGAGAGAGAGAGAGAGAGGATATCAAGGGATAATATATAATGACCTTTAACATAGCAAAGAACTAAGCAGTCCATTGGTGTGATGAATCTCATGTAAACAAAATGTCAAATCACATCGTTATTTTGTCGAACAGAGCTAAAAACAGAAGGGAGAATTGTATCCTTCCATGTCAAAAATCATTTGAATTCTCCCGCAGTTGTCAGTAATGATCTGTTACCGTAGTAACCGTTGTCACCGATCATCGCACCTGTTTGTAGTGGGTGGACGTGGAGGAATGTTCGGGGGATTCGACTTCAACCCAAGCCAAGAGCGAAGTCAAAAAGTTACGCTAGCAGTACTTTCAGCGGGTTCCCATTATCATGACATCACAGCCGACAGATAAGTCTTGTATTTGTAGTTGAAGAGAAGTCAAGGGGGGGGGGGGGGGGGGGTATTACAATGTTATCACGTATTCACAATACATGTGTTACGATTTATCAAATTGTTACTGTTATGTCTGAAGTCTGTCAGAGAGAGGACTACTACTATATTTCTACTAATATTACTACTTCTACTATTACAACAACAACTACTACTACTACTACTACTACTACTACTACTACTACTACTACTACTACTACTACTACTACTACTACTACTACTACTACTACTTCTACTTCTACTAGTATTGATACTTCTACTACTACTACTACTACTACTACTACTACTACTACTACTACTACTACTTCTACTTCTACTAGTATTAATACTTTTACTACTACTACTACTACTACTACTACTACTACTACTACTACTACTACTTCTTCTTCTTCTACTTCTACTAGTATTAATACTTTTACTACTACTACTACTACTAATTCTACTACTACTACTATCAATCCGAAGAAGGGGGGAAAGAAAACAGATAAACAAAGAAAGAAAGGATAAGGAAATATTCTAAACAAAATATATAATACATGGCAACGTCATTGCGATACCACCGATTTACTTTACTTTTCTATGTGACAAGTCCAAGTTTCAAAGACAATATCGCTTTTTGTAACAGTTGTTTTGTTTGGGGCGTGCCTGGTAAGCCATCGTTTTTTAGTGATCCATAGAAATAATTATTGTAAACTGTTAACGAAGGAGCACACCTTCACTTCCAAACCCGTCAGATCTAAATTTCATGATACTCTGTCAAATCTGAGAAGGAGTGCTTTTAAAGACAGGGTGTATCTTATGCAGGTAAAAAAAAAAAAAAACGAAAAAGGGAAAATGGGAGAAGATACTGTCCTTAGAACTTCGCTTTCAATAATATAACTGGAAACTGACTTTAGAAATACATGTATAGCGATCTCTAGACTTTTAAGAGATTTTGGGCGGGTCGTCAAAAAGCTACAGCCTAGAGATCGGAGATCGCTGTACGCTTTGGTCCATACCGGTCCGCTCCACGGTACATGCGTTCAATCGGAGCAATACCTGCATTGCACGCTGAGAGGAACAATACGATAATGAATGCTCACTGCGGTTCAAACGGTTCAAATGGTTCGTTCATTTACAGGATGGAGCACGCTATCCTTACTACTGGGTGTATGCCTAAAATTTCTTTGTAAATTGAAATTACCCCAGAAAGCCCTTTCACTAAAAATCTAGCCGAATTGTCCCTACGGCGGACTACTCATGAATATTAATGAGTCAGATGAAATGAGACTCTTTCGGGTATTTGTTTCCATGTTGTCGTGTCTTGACCCGTGAACTAGAAATAGCTTGCGTGGTTAAGTCGCTGCCCGGTAAGCAATAGACTGAAGGTTCAAATCCCGTCTGGTTAGAAGGTTTTTGTCTGACTTGTTTTTCGTTCATTTACAGGATGGAGCACGCTATCCTTACTACTGGGTGTATGCCTAAATTCTTTGTAAATTAAACAAAGATAGTTCTATACTTTTTCTGAAAATATTCGTGAAGGGTATACTGCTGATTCTTGCCGAGTTTCATGACTTTGCAAATGGGCCACTCTGTCTTTAAGGTCCGATAGTGACGTGGGCCACGAGGAATGTGCCAACTGAGTCATGATCATATTATCGTCATCTTGTTGACGGTAGTCAGACGGTATCACGCGGAGACTCTCTCGGTTACTTGCTCCGATGGTTTCGAAATCTTAATTCGATCATGATTCAACTTACATTTCCCTCGTATCACGGTCACGGTGAATGTGACCGTCGTGGTTTGGTGAGGTAAAAAAGCACGGAGTCACAGTAACGCGAGTATCAGTCTGCAAGCACTGATTTAGTTGCGATAAGTCGGCATTTATCATTTAGTACCGAGTCCACTGTTATGGAGGCCTAACCATGTTCAAGTCGGAATAGATGGGTCGGTCGTGGGGTGTGGAGGTGTGGGAAGAAGAAGGGGGGGGGGGGGGTGAGCATAACACAAGCACACACGCAATTGCACAAATGAACACAATATAAATGAAAAATGGTAAAAGAACAACAGGTCGTTGCTTCAAATCGTTAACTTTAGACAGAACCAATGTGTACATTAGTCTGCATGGAACATAGCACTCTGCATTCTTTAATGATTATGGGATTATTGTGAAATATCTTTGATATAACGGAAGGTACAATATGACAAGACGAGAACATTCATTAATGAGTATTATTTGAATTACAGAAGGGGCACGTAACCCCCCCCCCCCCCCTTGAACCTCCCTGACTCCGCCCCATTTAGTTTCGCTGCTCGTCGATGTCTCCGTCATGAGGGTCATGAGGATGAAGAGCTTACACCGAGGATCTATAGTCGGCTTGTAGAGCATGCTGAGATGACCATCGGCATAGCTGGAATGACAGACAAAATCATGTTCAATGTTGCCTCACAGTTATCTGACATACCGCCTGGCTTGTTATCTCACCCAGGTGGAATGTCCTTGCCGCTCATCAGGCGCGTGTATGCGGCTCAGAGGTTCGGCCTCGACCAGAAGGTGCGTAGTTCAAATCCCTGTTGGAATGCTGTTTTCTCGTCTCGAACGCGCATAACTTTCACCAGAAATAAACACCGGAAGCATGACGTCCAGACATAGACATTGGCGAAGGAGAATCAGTTTGATGAGAGCGTAGAAGGGAGCATTAAGAAGGTCCAAACTTGGTTACATTTTTTTTTTCTAAAAATAGGTTTACATATCTTTCAATCTCTTCAGTAACAGACAAAAATAATGTCTTTATGAACATATTTTTCTATTTATTGTCGTGCATTTCATCAACCGCTT